>JZLH01S0400750.1:54163-65244 GCA_001188425.1 Eucidaris tribuloides | reverse complement strand
CGTTTTAACAACTCAGTGGCCTCCGCTGGTTCTTGACGACGATCACATAACGCGATTCGCAGTTTGAAGCAAAATTGCAAACTCACGGCAAGAACAACATTCTACGGTAAACATGTCGTTATTAGTTTTTCTCATAAAACGACAAAGTCATGACGTACTAGCGATCTCAACTTTCAACCCACATTTTAAGTACTAAACTAAACAAAAAAATCCGTTTGGTATCTGCATAATGAAGGGATAATCTGATTTGCACAATCGCCTGACACAATCTTTAAAACTGGAGTACTAGTTTAGGGTGAATCTGATCATCAGTTTTCCCATTTTATTGCGTTTCCAGGTGAAAGCATGTTACAGTTGCATTAATGATAATTTATGGGAGTAGGATCGATTCGGAGCGATAGAAAGGTATAGTTGCTGTTTTTCTTATATACAGAAAAAGAATCAACAAACACACAACAACAATTCCATTATGCTTTCTGATTCACTGTCTTTTATATTATTTTCTTCTTGTCTACAGTCTTTCAAAACTGTCTCCTTCTTTTTCTGTTTCGATCTCAACATCTCATCCTCTATCGCCGACTCTTCATCAACTTGCTGCCTCATCTCCAGTTATCTCCGGACCTCGACCCTGAGACATCTTGCCTTCTCTGTTCTTGCACTCGTCTTTAAGAACCAGTCTCGCCCATGCGTGAAAGCCCTTCTTTAAAGGTAAGACATGATCTGGGCGGTACTCTCAACTTGGGCTGCATTACTACTTCTAAGAATCAAGTAAACTATGCAAGTTTCTCCTGTAAAATCTGCTAGTCAAAACGTCATCATTCTAAACAAACAAATGTCAATTAATCACTCAAGTAAGCATGGAACCTGCTGTGTGCGCTCATCTGATGCGGGCTTATTTTTATCCTACCGGCCCAAAGAATAAGATATCCTATGTTTATCATGCTTTGATTCTCTTAAGTAAACAAATTACAGACAAATCCTCCCAGAGTGGAGATCACATCTCCGTCTAGTGAAGCAGCTGCGTATATATTTCAACTACATTTGGTTCTTGACGGCATTTTCAAGCTTGTTCCCAAGATGTCACTACCTTTAAGCTCATTTAAAGGATGATCAAAATTTTGTTGTGTTGAATTCACTAACCTTTAACTCATTTAAAGGATGATCAAAACTTTTGTTGTGTTGGAATTCTAGGTGTGATATGGAGCTGATCTATAGCTTCATGTGCTAATCCAGCGAAAGCCAATGTCAAAAATATGAAATATGTAATCTTGGTGATTGTAATTTAAATCTACCGGATATTGTTACACGATAACTCTTAAATATTGATCAAATTGAGATTTTTCTCAGTATAATCGTCGTATAGTCGGTCCAGTGGATGGCTCATCCCTTTCCAATGCATTGTCTCATTATGAACAATGCGCGCGAAGCGCAACGTGAGTTCACAAGTTCTTTTTTTCTGTCGCCCCTCGCTGTTAAATGTGCAATTATGATATGAATTCAAAATACACACACGCGTACACAAAGAGATATACACAAAGTCACTGTGGTTTCCACAATCGCTTCCGATTTCCCAACAGGGGTCATATTATGATTAATTGCCAAGAGTAGCTGGGAAAACGCATATTTATTCAAAGGTGTGTACTCTGCGTGGAATGAAGCTCTAATAATATTTTTCCTAACAAAATAAATAAATCCCCGCGAAATTGATTTGAAATGTACGTTGATTGACATCACATTATAACGTATCAAACGTCGAGTTAGCGTTGGGGTGCTAATGCGGCGGAAACCGGCTGTGCTATAGTACACGCGCCCCCGGGTCAATCATTGTGAGGTGTTAGCACCACTCACATAAAATCAAAGGTTCAAACTCACGATTTTGTTCCCTCCCAATTATGAGCCATTGCCTGTTTTTATTATAATTTACAATTTTGACAGTCAGCCCCAGAATGGGTAACAAGCCTGTTTATAATTTTTCCACCATCTTCATAACGCTTCTCATATTTTGTTCAGAACCCCGTAAACTCCTGCTTCCTAACTGCAAGTGTACAAAATAACGTCATCCAGTCCGCCGCACTTCAATACGCGAATGATTCCGCGTCGACGCGCCCAGACATTGCAGGTATATACCCCCGTGATTCACGTTAGAACTTATACCTCCCGGGCACAAAACACAGCAGACGACATTTTAAGAGCCTTTTCTGTATCACTCTGTATGCTCAAACGAAAAGTCGCCGAAACAGAAGATGCATTTGGTTATAAAGTAGATATTTAAGTTTTCAGTATGTGAAACGTGTTATTTTTTTGGCGATGTCTACTGCTTTGAATCACACGTAACGCGTAGTTAATTGACAGAACATACACTTTTTCTTTTTGGCAAAGGGGAAGTATTTTTATAATACTTATTTAAAGAAAACGGACAAAGAAATTATGTCCAAAGAAATGTTTGACATTTATTGGATCACGTGCTTGATTGAAGCGCCATTTTCTCGTAATTCATCCAAACGGACCAAAAAACGTTATAGTCTGTGTTTTTATGATTTATATATAAAAATACATTTTCAGTATTTATATTCGGGATAATTTATTGATTCAGGACTCGAAAACTGGGGAAAGGACAAACACCAGGGTGACGGGTTGTTGGTTGCGGTGGTGTAAACACACCGACACACTGTTATTCGGGGACCGCGAGGAAAGGCAGGCAGCAAGCAGTTAGCTGTCGATCATATGTATTTGATGAGTGATGTAAATTATTTTGAGGATATTTACGCGACAACATGAGGAATAGAAAATGTACATTTTGTAAGAAGGCAATATTATGAATTGCGGTAAAGTGTAAATACAGGAAGATTGCTCCCTGCGATCATTTTCACGACACTGCATTTGTGTCTCTTGAAGGTCTTGTCTTCATTATGCCACCGCTACCACTACTAACCCTCTACCAAATCTGGGTCGAAACTTACTCCCCCTCCCCATGATAAAAAGCTTTCAAAGTTCCCATTTGCAATTTTTTTTTTGTCCCTCCATACCACTTGTTCCTTATTTTATGCAGTTATTTTCACAATACAATCTAACTATATGATTTATCGCAGTTTTAGTACAGTTATTAATACGAAATTTTAAAACAATACAATAACGTAAGTGAATCCATGAGATCTCCGTTCCATTCACGTTATTTCAGCATATTCTTCAACAGCATGCATATGATATTTTGATTTTGGCGCCTCTGACATCTAGGAGAATCCCCTTCACGCTGACCGTCATTTACGGATGACGGTTATTGGCCAGCAAAATCGCAGAAAATCGAAAACAAGCTATCCTTAGCCCTTGGACCCTACCATAAATAGCCAAAATACTGGTGTTACATCAACCACCAAAATTCACGGGATGTACCATTGGTTTTCACGGGTTTATATCGTATGTTATGAGACTCTTTATTTTGCCTCCAAGATGAATTATACTTTGGCAGGATTTGCGACTTTTGTGGCGATTTTTACGATGCCCCACTTGCATTTTTACGACAGACGGGCTAGTAAACCGTGACAGATTACGACCAATATCTCATCAATCACTAGAAAAGGCTAGTTTTACGAATCGATTAAATGATACCAGTTTTAATCGTTTCAGATTTGTGTGTGTGTTTATTTTTGGTTTGTTATGGATGCTAAAATGGGCTAATAGTTTGTAGAAATAAGTTTAATGAAGTGTTGGCATCATTTTAAGTACTGGAGAGTGACTTTTATGCCCGTGGTGATTGATAATAATTTAGATGACACGCCTGATGTATATGGTTATGTATACATGCCTATATATACACGCGCACAATTACACACCGTCGCTCTTTTCCATTGCATGTTATTCATTTTCGCACAAATTGCAAAGCATGGTGTTATTGTTTTCTCGATATAATTTCCTTCATCATTACCAGTTTCTACCTAGGCCTAAGTCTATTTCTTTCTTTCTACTGTCTGTGAGCATCCTGTATCACCTTTGAATCTTAAATCCTTTTGGTAAATCTTACTTTGTTCGTATTAATATTCTTTCTGTACTTCTTCCGTCACTACTTCTGTATGGCTTCCGTTACTTGTGTAAGATAATAGTTATGTCACTTTGATTTATGCTGGCTTTACGTCATGCCTTCAGACTTTAACACCTTTCTCAACTCCTTGTTTTTATGTAGGTGAACATTTTAATATCTTCATTATCTTATTTTGTTTTTACATTTTGTCGATTGTTTTCTTTCCATTTTGGCTTCTTCTTCCCCAAGTTTTCCTATTCATCCATTACATTACATTGTTACCAGTTTACGTCGTTTCTGTATGCCCGGGGGGGGGGGGGTCTGTCATTGCAAGGTGTACACCATGCGCGTGTATGGACTTTCAAAATGGACCCTAAACAAGTTATTATTTGTTGATCTCAGAATAACCTAGACAAGTATTCATGTCTGAAAAGATACCCTAAACAAGTATTTAAGTCTGAAAAGATACCCTTTTAATGAGAACAACACATGTACTGCGTTGATGATTAAATCTTCATCAAAATTTCACATTTTCAATTTTCGAGCTAAGAGTAATTACTCATTTGCCATTAACATGTAGGGGACTTAATTCACTTCATATGCAATAAAAAGCTTCTAGGCAATTGCGCAGTTTGAGTACCCGAGCGGAGTAAGCTGCCGCTGTGCGCAGTGTGCTAACGGCAACAATGTAGCATCAGTCCCACATACTAGTACTTCTGTGTTGTACTTTGTCAGCCAGTGTCGATATTGGCTAACAGATGATGCTCCAAAACGAAGTGTTCTAGTTGTTTTCAACAATACTCTCTCCTGATACTTAAAGTGACATGTTTAGCAATACCATCTGTTCACAGAAGGTTGAAAGCAGTTGATCTTAAAAAATGTTGTTGTTCTGCAAGTAATCAACAGGTACTTGTGTATTCTCTTTAATGTAAGCCTTCTGTTGAAAGTATACCTTTTTTCCTGATTTTGGCGATCTTGATACCATTTTTAATGTACGCAAGTACATCGTCCAACCGTGAAAAACAACCCTTTTTACTCGTTTCACACGCGCATGGTGTAAACCTTGTAATGACAGTGCCCCCCCCCCCCGGTCTGTATGTGAAAATATCTTTTAAATTTGTTCAAATAGTTAAACTTTCTCAGTCCATTTTTATCTTATTCTTTCTTTCTTCCTGTCTGCCTCTTTTTTCTTCAACAGAGCCACCCTTTCTATCCTTTCTTTGCTGCTTTTACACTCTTTCTTTCTCACTCACACATCATCAGTAGATCCAGAGATCGTAAATCTTTCTCGCCATGGCTTGAACCTTGTAAGAGTTATTTCAAAGTTCAGAACAAAAGCACAGCTGGAATCACTGTATTGCTGATATTTACGGCCTTTTACGTTCCATATTTCTGTCATGAGCTACGTTCTAAATCAAATGCGGTGACCTAAATAGGCTAGGGGGCGAGGTGAACTTAAACGGCCTGTACCATGTGCACTTCTAAAGGCGAACTCGGTTCATCTTTTTGTTTTGTAGCTCGGCGGCGATTTACATGATGTCGATAGATCTGACGTTTTTCATTAAACTTGGTAAGAAATTTTACGACATTGGTTTCGTCTTCTCAAGTATTTCCTTACTTTTAAATAATTAAATAATACCCACCATACCCCTTTACTACTATAGGTCTGTGTGTTTATGTTTATGTGTGTGTGTGTGTGTCTGTGTGTCTGTGTGTCTGTGTGTGTGTGTGTGTGTGTGTGTGTGTGTGTGTGTGTGTGTGTGTGTGTGTGTGTGTGTGTGTGTGTGTGTGTGTGTGTGTGTGTGTGTGTGTGTGTGTGCGTGCGTTTACGGTCATGCATGATAAAGCAAAAACTGCATGCATATCATAATGCATTTTGAATATACATATACCATTTTGCATGATCTGTGTTAGTGTGTTTGTGCGTATTATACGGTATGTGCATATAGACGAAGAAATCTGACAAAGAAAAAATACTAAATTTATGGACTTTACTGTTCCTAACTTGGTTTGTTCCAATGATTTTGTAAAAAGTTTTATTTTTGTAGCATCTTTGAATATCATTATTAACTTTGGATGTCGCATAAGGATACCTCCAAGTTATGACATTACATATCGTGGGTTATTTTTAGAGATAAAAAAACATAGTAATTTGGAATTCATGGGAAATTCAGCGCATCCAAATCACAGCATAAAGACCACGGATTATCTGTAGCATCTTATGACATCTCGATATCCCGCGATGATGCGAAGAACGGTTTCACGTCCTTCATATTTTCGAAGTTATTAATATCGAAATTTATAATTTCACATCTAAATGGAAATGCTGAATCCACACACGCCTGCAGTAACAAAGAAGTAATTCAGCTAATGAGAAATGCACTTTTATCTATGCCGTTCTCTCGTTCCATTGAAATGAGTTGATAAACATCAATTTAGATAATGCACTATGTCTAAAACAAGATCCACCATGAGTGCAAAGGGAATTTAATATGCGTAATTAGGTGCATGATTATAAAACAAACACACATCGAAGGGCAACGACATTCGGATGAATAAAAAAATGCCTCTACAACCAAACAAGTTGAAAGATGTATCAAAGATACACCAGCAGGAGCGCATCTCCTGACTGGAAGAATTTGTCTTGAGTTTGTTTACTTAAGGAGAATCGAGCATGGACATCCCAACAGTCCATTTCTCTCGTTGCCCGAGAGAATTAAATCCCATAGAGAGGTGCACAATTGATTTGCCAGTCACAAGGCATACTGATGGAAGTTAATTTAAAATGAGTTCACTTTTGACTACAAAGTTTTCATAGTTAGTAGAATCCTTGCATAGTTTACTTGATTCGAGAATAGTTTTACCCCAAGTTAAAGATTGTGTTATTGATTTACACGTCAAAAAACATCTATATGAATCAAATCAGCTGAAATCATATCCAATGTGAAGATTAATATAAATAAACACCTCTCATAGAGACTTGGGGTAAAATATTGAGTTTTGGTTAAAATCTGGACGGTTAAACTTCATACTTTTTCCATTTGCTCAGGAGCAAATTTTAAAAAATCCGCGACGTCAAACGCGCACGTGCGTTACAGAATGGTATCGATCAGCCGTCTATCAAAAGTCGCGCAGTGAGGGCATAGCGTTACAATCAGAGGATGAGCTGTTTGTTACGGTGACAGTAACCGGATTCGCATTGTTGAGCAAAAATTGAAACTCACAGAAAATAGAAAATTTTGGTAACATGTGTTATTAGTTTTTCTCATTAAAAAACAGAATTATGAGTATGGATTCGCTTTAACACCATTTGTAGTATGCTAACTACGTTTTGAGTATTGATAATGAAGGGAAGTAGAATGGCTTGACATCCTACACAATCTTTTGAATGGACTATGTACAATTTATCTTTTATTGTGATTTTGAGTTATGCATGTGCTATTCGTTTTGACATGGGGAGTGTATTCTATTAATTACCAATGACTGCGAGAACGTTAGCACAATACTAGCTGTACACACACGCAGACCCACACACACAGACAGACAGACGGACGACAGATCAGATCAGAACACAAACACAATGACACAACACAACACACAAACACACCGACACAAACAACACAACAACACAAACACACTCACACAAACAACACGCACTATACAACAACACACACGCACAAACATATGAAAACACATTTCAAACTAATTAATGAGGAAATTAAGAAATGGGGAAAAATAATGTGATTTCCACATAACCAAGTACATAAAAAAGCAGCGTCCCCCGAGCGGCATTGAAGTTCACATAAGTTATGGTAGAAAGAGCATTCTGTCATGATTTAGACGCCATGTATTCAAATTATTAATGCTGTGTTGCCATAATCATGAAAAATATATCGTAAACCTCACGGCTGACAAACATCTGCATCCAACGAACCGACGAGCGGCGATCCAAGATTGGCAGCTGGCGGTACCCGATGTGATCGCCCTCGCGAGAGACGGTCGGTGCCAGCTTTAAGCGGTTCGCGATTCCATGTCAAAGGATTACAAGTCTTTGGTTAAAACAAAGAAATGAGGGAAAATATGAATTATCAGTTTAGGATGTAATATTAGGTAGAATATAAGAAAGATTAGGAACGGACAGATAGAGTATTAGATAGATAGATAGAATAGATAGATAGTATGATAGATAGATTAATAGTAGGATAATAGATATGAATAGATAATAGATACTATGGATAGATATGATAGATTTAGATATAGATATGATAGATAGATAGATAGATAGATAGATTAGATAGTAGTAGATAGATAATAATAGAGTGGATGTGATTAGTATAGATAGATAGATATAGCAGTCGATGATAGATACATGGATGATAGATAGGATTATATAGATATAGATAGATAGTATAGCATAGATAATAGATAGAATAGATATTGATTAGATTGTATTGATAGAATATAAGTAGGTAGTGATAGATATGATAGGTAGATAGATAGACGGCATGGATTAGAATAGATAGAATAGATAGATAGATAGATTAGAGAGATATAGTAGATTAGATAGATTAGAATATAGTTAGTTATAGATAGATAGATAGATATATAGAGAATTAGATAGATAGATAGATAGATAAGATTAGATAGGATAGATAGATAGATAGATAGATAGATAGATAGATGGGTTGGTTGATTGTTATATTGATTGATAGATGATAGAGATTTTTCGTATCCGTTGTCCATTTTTCCATTTCTGTGAGCGATGTATGTGAGTGTATGTGTGCGTATCTTCTGAGTATGAGTGCGGTGTTTATACGCAGTATGTGTTTGTGTATGTGTATGTGTGAATGTGCATGTTGTATTTGTGTGTGCTCATTGTAAATTTCAATGAATTTTTTTATGGAAATCAACGTGAACCGCCCAACTTTTCTAGATACTATATTGTCTGTAACGAATTCACTGTGTTCCTACATTTTTTGTAACTAGATGTAGCACAAAAAATAATACAGTGCATTTTGCCAATGGTCGACCTGATATTTTCCTTCGAAATTGTGTTCTTTGGGCATGAAATCTTAAAGTTCCATCGCCTACCAGTGATAATAATCTCCCCACTGAAGTCCTTATTCATCATGCGGCTGATTTCCTTGAGGAGTGGAGGAGAAGAAGAGGAGGGGAGATTTTTCTTGACATCCCGTCTGGCCCGACAGGATGACTCGTTTGAAATCTCATAAACCACTGTTGTCGTCATTTGCGGGTATGGCGAACAAGATGGAAAGAAACATCATTTTACTATGTTTTTTTTTTTACATTTAACGTAGAAGTTGATGCACTTGAGCAATGCACTTTACGCATTTGTATCCGAGAGGACAATAAAGATCCAGGGGTGGAGGGGAGGACCTGTACAGTGCGCTTGCTCGTCTCCACACTCCGAAGACGCCAACAATGTCTTGTGACTGCCGTAAACAAAAAACATACATTCGTGCAGTTTTGATCGTATATAGGGCAAATGTTTACACTGTTTTATCGATAAAGATGATGAAAACGGTAGTGATGATGATGATGATGATGATGATGATGATGATGACAAGAAGACGAAGATTGGTGGTGATGATGATGATTATGATGATAATGATGTCATTGTATGAAAACACATGTTCATGCTTTTGAAAGTTTGCCGAAAACATCTATATATACCCAAAAAACTTCGCTAGATGTGTCCAAAATTGACCTTCCAGGATGATGTGCAAGCATTGTGTTGTAAGCCCATACAAAATCAAGTGATGACGATAGTGATAGTGATGGTGATGGTCATGATCAGGATGATTATGGAAAAGATGATTTAAAATAATGTATTTCTATAGACATGACAGATGAAATATTTATGAAAATAAAAGAAATAAACAAGTCAAAAAAAAATCATGCAGAAAAAAAGACTGATGCAAGTAACTATGATGTTTCTCCAAAAGGTTACACTAAAATGTGCAACAAATGCGTCATTGTGCAGTGTTGTGTGAAAACATCATATCATCGCTGTATGTGTGAACAAGTTCATCGAAGTGCCAGATTTGAACAGAAAAGGGGTTGTGGTTCTCTGCAAATTGAATTCCAATGCTAATGTGTAAACAATGTGTTGTAAAAAGGAGATTCTCGAGGGAGTTTTGATCCTAAACATAACGAGAATCAACACAATATTATCGTTGTAATTTTAACCTCTTATTTCATTTTACAGTAATCGTTATGTTCACTGTAGACTCATCAAAGTTGCAGTGTTGTAGTCGAGTCAGGACTGTATGTGTATTTGTATGTGAATGTGTATATTTGTATTATTGATATATTGTTATATTTATATATTATTTCCATGTAAACAAAATGAATTTCCATTTCTTTGGACAGTAAAACATGAAATCTGAAATCTGACTCAAGTCCAATTTGTAGTGGACTCGGGGTCTCGGACTCGGCATCGAGTCCCATTGTAAATGAAATGGAAAGTTTTATTTAAAGCAGAATAAAACCCAGACATCTTCCTGTACTCAGAGAATAAATACAGAACAATAAAAGAAATACAACAGTGAAAGTTTGAGCAAATTTGGTTGATCTGTTCAAGACTTATGAATGTTCAAAGTTTATTTAATCGTTGTTATGGAGGATTCTTAAATTGGCAAATCTACCACTTTTTGAGATGAAAGTGTGGAGAACTCCCCATTGGCTTTGTACACAAATTTTCACTTATTCTCATTTTTTAATGAAATATCTGATTGCCTCTTGCTTGTAGTACAAGTATGTCCCAGCAAAAATGATTTGTACATGTTTTCTGGAAGAATTTGATTACCTTCAAAACTAACATTTCAGAAAAACGTGAATTTGTGAAAATTTGTGTACAAAACCAATGGAGAGTTCTCCACACTTTCATCTCAAAGTGGTAGTGTTGCCAAGTTAAGAATCCTCCATACATAAGGATTATGTAAACTTTGAACATTAACTCTTGAACTGTTCAGTCATATTTGTTCAAGCTTTCACCATTTTATTTCTCTTATTGTTATCTATTCTCTGAATGCAAGCAGATTTC
>JZLH01S0400750.1:1087-21939 GCA_001188425.1 Eucidaris tribuloides | reverse complement strand
GTAAAGATACATTTTACTGAAAAATATCGGTTTCAATTTTTGCAGTTAATTTAATGGATTTTACAATTTCAAAATTGAGAAAGGGTAGAAATTTTTAAATTGAGCTCACCGAAGCGTAAAATATGCCAAAAGTTCCAAAGGAGGTATAAGGGGATCAAACGATAGATGATTAACATAAATAGTAATTAATCATTCACCGGAAACAGAATTTGTCAAAATCCTTCATCAATTTGATCCAGCGTGTACCTGAAGGTCACTTCTTTCAGTGCCAAACATTCGTATCACAGTAGACTAATAGAAGACTGTGGTAACGATCATAAGAAACTCTTCAACGTCGCCAACCATTTTCTGAACCGGAAACAGCTTTCTCCGTTACCTACACATACCGACAACAATCTCATGGCTGAAACATTCATCAAGTATTTCCATTCTAAGGTTAAAAGAATCCGTGAAAGTCTTAATCCCAATGTTGTATCACTTGAACCCGAACCCATCACCTTTTCCCCACTGGAGACCTTTCAACATACCACTGCTGACGAGATTCTTTCCCTTCTTCGTAAATTGCCTGCCAAATCTTGCCCGTTGGATCCAGTTCCTGCTATTCTTCTCAAGGATTGCGCACCTTTATTTGCCCCAATCATTTGCCGAATCATTAATCTTAGTATAGATCAAGCTACTGTACCCTCAGCTTTAATTCGTCCTTTGCTGAAAAAAACTTCTTTAGACCGTGAATCACTGAAAAATTACCGTCCTGTTTGCAATCTCCCATGTTTGTTTAAGATTCTGGAGAGATCCGTATTCACTAGACTTTCAGACTATCTGCTTGAACACAATTTGCTCGACCCTTTCCAGTCTGCTTACCGCCCTTACCACAGTGTCGAGACACTACTCAAAAATGTGTCCAATTACATTTTACAGAACATGGACACTGGATCCGTCACAGCGATGGTTCTCCTCGATCTGTCTTCGGCCTTCGATACCGTAGACCACAAAATACTCATCAATAATCTTGTAAGTCTGGGTGTACAAGGCCAGGCTCTTGAATGGTTCAAATCGTATCTTTCATGTCATTCACAGTCTGTTATTTTGAATGCCATCACATCCTCATCAATGCCATTAGACTGTGGAGTACCACAAGGCTCTGTCGGCGGGCCCACTTTATTTCAATATATCTGATCGGTCTGCGGAACATTTTTCAACGTCATTCTGTTCATTACCATCTGCAGATGACATACAAATTTTTGTTTCTTTTCCACCTCATCAAATTCTAGCATCCCAAGCCTTGCACAATTTGGAAAATTGCATTGCTGATATTGATGCCTGGATGAAGTCAAATTCTTTGCAATTAAACCACAGTAAATGTGAGTTCATGCTTTTCGGATCAAAATCTCAGTTAAACAAATTACATGTAGATTCTATTTCTATTTCCGGCAATGACATTCCTCTGTTGCACTCCTGTCGTAATCTCGGTGTCATGTTTGATTCACAAATGTCTATGTCTCATCAAAATACCAGCATAAGCATTTGCAAATCTGTTCGCTATCAATTGCGTAATATTGGCTTCATCCGCAAATACCTTACTCGTTCTGCAACAGAGAAACTTGTCCACTCGCTCATTTCATCTCGACTTGATTTCGGTAATGGCTTACTCTTCAACTTACCAAATTCTCAAATTGCCCAATTACAGAAGCTACAAAATTCAGCCGCACGAATTGTTTCTTTATCAAAGAAACACGATCACATAACACCTATCTTGAACACAGTCTTCACTGGTTGCCCGTAAAGGAACGTATAATATTTCAGATCCTTCTTTTGGTTTATCATACTATCAACGGAACAGCCCCTGATTACAATCTGTCTCTGTTACATCAGTACCAACCTGTACGATCCCTACGATCCTCCAATTCCGGCCTTTTACAGGTTCCATTATCTAAAAAATCTTGGGGGGGGGGTATCGAGCGTTTGCTCACGCCGGACCAGCCCTGTGGAATTCACTTCCACAGGAGCTGAAGGACTCCAACTCTTTGACGTCCTTTAAGGGTAACCTAAAAACACACTTGTTTAGTTGTGCATTTTGAAGGCAGACTTTTTTTGTGGTGTGCAAATTATTTTTGTTATGTCGCTATTCTGTCTGTCTGTTATTTTGTATAAAGCGCCTTGAGCATTTAAACAAAATGGATAACGGCGCTATAAAAATTCCATTTATTTTTGATTATTTTATTTTAGGTTATTGGATTAAAGGCCGCAGCCTCGCGGGCGCCAACGTAAGAACGCTTGTGACTTTTGAAAAGTGTCATTTTTGCCTTTAATATGTGCTCACTCATGCAGGACTTGAAGGATCAACCACATTTTCACACAGAATTTAGTCAACTAGTGCAGAAACACCCTTGCCAAAATTATTTTGCTCACAGCCGTTCTTTTATAAAGTTATAGTATTTTGAAAAAGGGGGTAGTTACTTTTTTTGTTGTGTTTATTTTAGTTTAGACTGTACTTGTCCCGTTGACAGTGACAGGTTAAATACATGCATAAGAGGCATAGAAATAACATGGATGATTTTCTTAATGACCCGTATGTTTAGGCCGTCAAAACCACAGCTGTTATTATTCTTAAGAGATAGACAGGTGTTTATAATTTCAGTCTCAGACAACGGTTGGAAAAAGATTGACTGGAAACAACGATTCTGAAGAAAACGTGAGAAGTGAGAAGTGTTATTGTTATCAATATTTTTGGACAAATTCGGACCAATATTTACAAAATATGAATTGAGTAAATTTGCAATTTCTTGTGGATCTGTATAATTTCTATTACAGTGACAAAAACTTTTTGGTAAGTGGGGCGATATTTTTTTTAAAGACAGAATTTATCACTTCCCACGTTTTCTTAAGATTTGTTTTAACCTTTTCAAATTTTCTGTCAAAATACAATTGCTTCGCACTGAGAAGTATACTGGTAAGGATATTTCTATATTTCTTAAATTTTGAAAAATTATTATCCGATGGGCATGACAGGTAGTTCTTGTACAGACGATTCTTTTTCTTAATCGATTTTTAGCAAAGATGATGTTATCCATGGATTTCGGATATGGCATTTTTTTATGTTTTTAGTGACAAGAGGCAAAGAAAATTTTCGTATGATTTTTCTACACCAGTTTCTTGATAGACATTTGACCAGTCGTGGGTGCTAAGGACATATTTTAAAGATTCAATATTTGTATTATTATAGTTTCTGAAAGAGTTTTCACTACCAATCTGTCTGGAAATTTTACTAGAATTTCTGCAGAATATTGGTAAGTGACTACTCACGTCACCACAAAGAATACCTGATGTGCAGGAGTCAGAAAATTTATAAGTGAAGATGTTATCAATGAGTGTTGCACTTTGACGATTAATACGAGTTGATCTATTTATAAGAGGATAGAAACCACATGATAAAAATATGTTCAGGAATACTTGAGATGAATTTTGTGAAGAAAGTTTCAGCAAATCTATATTGAAATCTCCTATGATTGACTATATTTCCCAGTCAAGTGAAATTAACTTGAAAATCAGTTACTTTCCAGTTGCATTGGTCCCTTTTACTATATAATCAGTCATTGATGAATAACTAAGTGAAATAGTTACGTGAAACGGGTTTTCCTTGATGCGCTTAGGGAACAAGCGCGATCGCTTATTGGCCCATTCCGCTTTGCGTGTGAAGCGTCTTTGGTAAACAAATACAAATTGTACAAGTCTTCGCTGCGCTGCATACGTTTTGCATGTACTAGTACCGTATACCTGCGCTGCGCTAGCGCTGCATGCACCGGTACGGCCGAGTCTGAGCTAGGGAACTAGCTAGCTGTACAACCTGGCCGACATGGACGAATTTGTGACGCAAAAACTCCTGGAATGGGGGATGGAGGATTTGGTAGACATTTTCAAGGGTAAGTTAAGACTGCAGTAGGTCTATATTTATGAGAATATCTGATTCAAACATACGAAATTCATATATATGTCGTAACGTAGCTTTGTGACCATTGAAGATGCACGCATGAGTGTGAGTGTGAGCCGCTGTGCATTGGCTCTGACACTGTCACTGGCACTGATTAATTGTAGTCTACTGTCTGTAGGACGGGGCTTGTAATTGTATTTCCGAACGTTGTATTTATCAATGGTCAAAAAGTTACGTTACGACTTACGTTCTACGACTTTCATATAGGCCTATACGAGTTTCGTATGTTTGAAGCAGATATCCTCATAAATATAGACCTACTGGCCTTGAAAATGTCTACCAATCCTCCATCCCCCAATAATGAAATTACTGAAATATCAGTGAAAGTTTTCTTTTTGGGTGGGATTGGTGTTTACATTTGGTAAGTATTTCCGTTCTTTTGTTCAGGGAGTTTTTGTTGGTGGCGATCATGAACTTTTCCTCGAGGCATAGGTTACACTGCCCGCTAGTCCTCATATGCAAATTAGATTTTTGAACTATGTCCCATGACAGTGTGTAGTCAGTGTTCGCTTTTTTCAGGTTCTAGATATACTTCGAAAGCTGTGTTTCTTTACTGTATTTTTCATGCTTGATGGATTTTACGTGATTTCTGTATCTTTCTTTGAATGTTCCTCCTGTAATACCGAAATAATGTTTTTCTTGGTCGTCGTGTCTTACGGTCGCTTTGTATACGATGGTTGTTTCGAGGCAACCACCGGACCACAACGAAAACGATCCACCTCACCGCGCAGGAACCAACCCTCATCATTCTGCCTGACGATCGTGAAAGCGTGAAACCAAAGGTAGCAGTTCTAGAGGTATGTTGGTATTATATATATATATATATATATATATATATATATATATATATATATATATATATAATACAGCCCAGACACACGGAAACATACATGACAGGTCCAGTCATGCATACACATAAACACACACACACACCCACTTACATACATACCAGATACAAACACGCACAGCTATATCCAGGCCCGTGGAAACATATATTGCAGGTCCAGTCAAGCATAAACATGACGTGACACACACACTCGTTTTTCAGTGGTTGTACAACCATCATTTACGTTCTATGAGGACATTTATAAAACGTTCTGAGAACGTTTTCAAATTACGTTCCAAAAACGTCCAAAAGGGTTCACAAAAGTACTTTTTCAAAACGTAATTTGAAAACGTCCAGAAAAAGTTTCATAAAGGACGTAAAGAAACGATTTCCTCACGTCTATACCTTTTGTCTTAAGGAAACGTTTCAAAACATTTTAAAAACGTTTCCTTCGAACGAAAATGTATCGGACCTTTCTAGAACCTAGAGAAAACATTTTCTGGACGTTTCGTGTTTGCTGGGACAATGTTTATGACGAGCATTGGTTAGTTCACGCACACCTGCCAACCATTCAGATTTTTCCAAGGCAGTTCTGATTTTATTTACGTTATTGGGTGGTACGGTATGAGAAAAATATTTGAAACTGCTGAACCAAAAGTTTTCTTATGAGAAAAAGCATGAATAAAACAAACCTTTGGTTCCGTCACTCACCAGTAAATGTAAACACGGCATTTCCATTACAATTTGGGCATTGCATTAAAATCATTACAGTAACTAATGAATTTGGTTTGAGTAGTTTCACTTATTTTGGTCATGCATGTTCTATTTTTATTATCTACGTTTGCTAATGACCGGTACTAATGACCGCTGTGGCTTTCCATACATGTATCGTCCGCGCGCACTCGGCGGTCATTAGTAACTGCGCGAATTACGAACCGGCGGCAGGATCATGCGCGCGCGTGTACGTATGTGTATACGCGGCGCGTGCGCGCATGATTATCAGCGATTCCGATCCGATCATCCGACAAGTGTAAAACATCACTCGAAATATTGACCATTGCCAACGCGAAAATGCTAACTTGTCTTTTCGAATGCTGTAAAATGAAGAAATACAGGAATTGTTGAGCGGAACTGATGCATTCACCACTTACTTACCAAGGTATACTTTGGGTTCTGAAAATTTGAAGCATAAATAAATCGACTTCCCAGCACAGATTGCCTTCGACACGGTTCAGTTCAGGTACGGTACGGTACCGGTCTAGGTGAGTTCTAGCGTTACGCTGCCCGCGGCGTCGCGACTACTTAGTACTAGTCTACGTTAAGATTTTGCCCTTGAAGTGGCCCCTTCAAATTCTTATATCGAGTAATTCCGGCCTAGGAATTGATTGTTGGCAAATGCCAATCGTTAACGTTACAGTTGCACGACATTAAGAATATTATGAATGTCAATAGACCTACGTCTAAACGGGTAGGTCAGGGCTTGTCTCTGGTCTAGCGTTACTTAGAGTCTAACCGTATACCGTTTCATCATGTTTTCCATTGTTAGGACGTACGAGACCCTTTTATAAAACAAATAATGCACATCATTCTTCGGTCATTAGTTAAAATTAAAATAAAATGGTCACGTACGTCCTAATCAAATGATTGGTGGAGACCAATCATGTGACCAGTCTTTTATTTTACCTAATGGCAAAATTTGTTAATGACCAGGGATAATGACCGGTGCTAATGACCGGTACTAATTACCGTTGTGGATTTCCATAATGTATCGTCCGCGCGCACTCGGCGGTCATTAGTAACTGTGGGAATTACGAGCCGGCGGCAGGATCATGCGCGTGTATGTGTACGCGTGCGATGATCATCAGCGATTCCGATTCGACAAGTGTAAAACATCACTCGAAATATTGGCCAGTGCCAACGCGAAAGTGCTAACTTTTCGAATGCTGTAAAATGAAGAAATATAGGAATTGTTGAGCAGAACTGATGCATTCACCACTTACCAAGGCATACTTTGGGTTCTGAAAATTTTAACTTCAATAAATCGACTTCCCAGCACAGATTGCCTCCGGGGGGGGGGGTACTCAGATTTGGCTCCGACGGGGGTGTGCCGCTGAAGCCGAAAAACCGACCCTTTTTTAAGGGTCATTTTGGCGGAAAATGTTACCTATTATTAAGGGTTTTTATCAAGAAATCTGGCATTTGTTAGCATTTTAGCGATGAAATAGGCGAAAATATCTAGTGCAAATCGTAAAATTTCAAATTCATGACCCATGTTTAAGGATTTTTTTTCCAAAAAACCGGACCCATGTTTAAGGATTTTTTGCGAAAAAGTCACCTATTAGAGCGGCACACTCCCGTTTACCATAATAGGTGAGTACCCCCCCCCCCCGGATTGCCTTCGACAAGGTTCAGTTCAGGTACAGTACGGTACCGGTCTATAACGTTACGCTGCCCGCGGCGTCGCGCCTACTACGTTAAGATTTTGCCCTTGAAGTGGCCCCTTCAAATTCTTATATCGAATAATTCCGGCCTAGGAATTAATTGTTGGCAAATGCCAATGGTTAACATTACAGTTGCACGACATTAAGAATATTATCCCATAGACCTACGTCTAACGTTAACGTTAGACTAACTGTGCCGTTTCATCATGTTTTCCATGTTATCAAATGACAAGGACGTATACCGAGACCATTTTATAAAACAAATAATGCACATCATTCTTTCGGGCATTAGTTAAAATAATCTACACTCGGTAACCGCGAAACAGTCCAAAACACACTCGGCTATCGCCTCGTGTATTCAGACTGTTGCACAGTTACCTCGTGCAGATAATTTCAACTAATGCCCTCAGTGATGTGCATTATTTGTACATAATCTACACTCTGTAACTGGGAAACAGTCCAAAACACACTCGGCTATCGCCTCGTGTCTTTCAGTCTGTTCCACAGTTACCTCGAGCAGATAATTTTAACTAATCTGCCCCCAGTGATGTGCATTATTCAGGGGCGTAGGCTGGTTTGGGCATGGGGAGGTGCACATCTTGCGGAGGTGGAACTAAATTGGTGTGGGGAGGTGCACATCTTAGGGAGGTGGAACTAAAGTTGAGAAAAATCAGGCGTTGAAAGCAGAAAAGGAGGTTCTTTTGCTTGCCAGGGCGGAACTCCTTTGGCTCTGCGGGGGGGGGGGGTGCACGTGCACCCAGTGCCACCCCCCCCCCCAGTGATGTGCATTATTTGTATATCAACGCCCTTCTGCTTAGAGCATTTGCTAACGACCTTCTGCAAGCCGCACGACGACTTGACAGTTGATGAGTTACGAAGTTTCTTCTTCAGAAAAGACGTTTTCTTTCAGAATGGCATCCACTAATTTCTTCCTAAAATTGGCTGTGTTGTCTGCAACCTTCTGGCTGTCTTGGATTACTTTCAACAAAGCAACTTCAGCTACAATTTTTACTTGGATGGGCCTGATCTTCGGTGAGTAATATGAAGTTTTACTCAATAGCCGCGCAAAATGTAACAAGATTTAATAGCCCGATATAGAAGTTATATCCAAAATGGGTTGATAGTGGCACCAGGGCCCTAGGGGAGCCGATTCCTGGAGGGGGCAGTTACCCCCATAAAAGTATTGGGGTGGGGCAACCATATCGTTTTGCCTACCCCAATAATTTTTACATCCAAGAAAAGCAATGGGAGAATATGTTTTAAAGGTAGTGCAATGTACTACAAAACCCTTCAATTCAACATAAAAAATATTAACATAGGCCCTACGCAAGTTTCCATTTAAAAACAAAATTGAATTGCAATTTTAGCGAGGGGAGCGGATTTTGTTGACATTTTCTAACTTTTTGCCCCCCCTTCCCATCCGAAAAATGGATCGACGCCCCTGGGGTAGTACCCAGCACCGGTGTTCCCAGAGGCCAGAGACAACCCTTCCATTTTTTTTTATTTCCTAGGGGGTACTGTCGTCCTGATACAAAAAAATAGTTATGGGTGCTGCAGCACACTTGGAACCCAGGCTTCCGCGGGGCCTGTGTGGCAAGCGAAAGTTAGACGTTTTCATTGTAAAATTTAAAGGCAGGGCGTAGAAATTATAGGCCTAACATTATGTAATTACATTAGTGTATAAAATAACAGACATTTTAAGTACCTTTAGCAAGGTACAGGTGTATAGGAGCTAGCAACTCAGTTTCATTGGTATTATATTGACCATTGGATTTTGAATTGAATGCAAGTATCACAGTTATCGATTCTATATTCTTTCAGACCCATAGAGTGCATGAGTGTTCACCACACTTGTATGATATGAGAAATTTAATTGCGATTTATTAATGTGTATGTGTTCCATAAGTATTCATGAACATTACAACTTTTAAGTTTCATTCAATTTATTTTTCACAGACCAATACATAAATACTAATGTTACTGAACTGACTTGGACTATTGAGTTTTACAAAGAGGCTGAGTGTGTTTTGGTGCATTTTTAAAATATAAGGTGATATTGATGTTCAGATTCCACACACCTCCTTCATAAACAGCCTACGGCATGAGTGATGCTGTGTGCTTTTCTTGCGGATGGGGCGAAAAAGAGATTCCCTGTATTTAAGTATGATCTTCTCCATAAAATGAATTTCATTCTACCGACCACGTAACTCATTAGAAATCTGGGGAAGCATTATCTCACACAAAGATGCAGCGCATGATAGTCATTGTCAAGGATGCACATAAAGGTTATACATTGTATAGATGCCAAAAATAGTGAATGCTTGTGGAACATACGTTGTAGAGTTGTTCGTGTTACTGAACGTGTTGAGGGCAATATAGAAAACACATATTTTTGCACAGTCACGACTAGGGCTTGATGTTGGTCCAATGATCAAAAGTTAGAATGTGTGGATTCGTGTGAGACAACGTTGAATTGTGTCTACTCTTAATAGTGAAAATTTAATGACCTGGATAAATTAAAGGCAACCTCCTTAACCAGGCTAAATTTACGCAAGTTGGCTCCATACCAAATTACTATATCGTACCACCTTTTCTGTCCTTTTGACGCCGTCTTTCCCCCACTATTTAAGCTTTAAGTTTGTCCCCTTTGGAGTATATAGCGGCACTATTTTCCCACCGGCCAATGCAACGATAATGGTATTTTAACCAATTCTCTTTGTTTCATAAAAGAAACAACATCATCATTGAACCCATTGTTTTTAATTTTTCGACGTGGTATCACATTTTTTCTTTATATATTTGAACCTTTTGCATCCCTAGTCCAATTTTGATTTTAAAAAGACATTAAAGTTACCTCAAAACAGTTCCTCTATTTACTGCTACTCTCAATGTTTGCGTAACTACAATAATAATGAGTCATATTTGGGAATATACTTATATCCATTAATCTTAATCTTAATAGATATAAAATGCAACAGATAAATAAATGATATCATATATATAAAGAATTTGATAGCAAAACATGCTAAATCCATTTCCCCCCGACATTGAGTTCAGTTATTAATATCAACACAATTACCAACCAAAGTGTCGGCACTTTTCTGCCCGCAAGGGGCTCACTTGCGACTAGATTATTATTACAAAAAAGTTAAAATTATATCCATGAAAAAATGCCCTTAGGAGATTCCCAGAAGCATTCTTAAATTGAAAGGTAACACTAAAAATGAATTTTCTTACCAATTTCAGGTCCTGCCTTGATTTCTGTACTATACGATGCCATCACCCATAATGCTTAGCGTAGTGTGGCGATGCAGATATTATTTATAGGATAAAACCCGTCAACGATCGAAGTCCCCCCTAACAATTTGTAATAAAAAATGTCGATATATCTCATTTTATGCCATTTTTTCTTTTTTTAGTTGTTAACAGATATTCATCGCATTTAACATTTTGTGAGGAGTTTCGTAAAGCCGTCAAATTCTCAAGTAACATCACACATGATTTCTGCAAATCATTTGTGTTTACTTTTTTTTAAAAGAAAATCACACCCAAATCTCACTCTTTGTAATTCTATACGGTTCTACAGGTGCTACCAGTCTGATCTCGTTTACTCTCTTTTGGGTCTTGGTTCGCATCCTCACTCTCAAGACATCGCCTCATCACAATGTCAAGACGGTTATATTCCACTTTCTTGTGGCTTCCATGAACTACATCAAAGGATACTATCTCATGTACCAGCTGAAGCAGTCCCGGAAAGAACCTCGTCTTCAGCAGAAACGTTTACTCATGCAGATCCTGAAGGAGAACAGGGACACTGAATATGGAAAACGGTTTCGTCTTCAAGACATTTCTTCCTTAGAAGAATTCCGTATACGTCACCCACTAACTAAATACGAACATTATCGTTCGTACGTCGATCGTGAAATGAATGGAGAGAGAAACGTGATGACGAGAAAAACGCCAACAACTTTTGTTAGAACGACGGGAACAACCGGTTCATCCAAATACATCCCACAAACAAATCGCCTCACCTTGTTAGCCAACAAGTGGGACAGACTGACCTGTATCGCATATTCTCATTTCCCACAGTTGGGAATCCTTCAGAAAGAGGTCTTACTCTATGTAGCGCCTCGTGTAACAAAGGCCAAAAGCGGTGCAGACATCACGTCATTCGTGACTCTGTCACGAGAAGAGGAATACAGACTGATTGTATACGCGACGCCACCGGCAGGTTACAGAATCAGTTTGATGTATGAAGCATACTACATTCATCTTCTCTTTGCACTTCGAGAACCGAGTATCGGAATCTTTATATCTACATTTTCCAGCTTTGTAGACGCTATGATGAAACAGTTAGAAAGACAGTGGAGGGAGATTGTAGATGATATAGAACACGGAACTATCAATCCCAATCTACAACTTGATAACGACATCAGAGCGTCATTAACACGTGAACTTCGAGGAGGTGATCGTGAGAGGGCGCGACAACTAAGACAAGAGTTTGAGAAGGGTTTTCATGGCATCATGAAGAGGGTGTGGCCAGATCTTGCTCTTATTGCCACAATTGATTCCACAGGTATATGGCGGGACATGAAACAGACCTATGCAGAGGGTAAGAAGTTGTTATTATACAATTGATGAACTGGTTGCGACTGTGTGTTAGGGCAGGGGCAGTGCACGGAGTTTAGTCATTGCAAGTGATAACGCACAAGCCCGCAGGGCAAGTGCGTTATCGATTGCACTGACTAAACGGGTCGGCAATACAGCCTGAAAATATGCAACAAAAATTAGACTCTAGGCCTAACGTTAGATCTAGACCTATATAGGGTGGTAGACCTAGTCCTAGTAATAGCACTAACTAAGTTACTACGCAAAAAGTCTTACGTATAAAAACATCAAAGATGACCTATATTTTTACTCACCATTTCTATATTTTTGCTGACAGCACTAGGGAATCCCTCTTAAATAAATTAATTCCTAGTCGTCTTCATCACTTCAAACGAAGAGAGGCGAGCACTCGACCCTAAGCTAGACCAAGTTCTACTCTTCGACTACGACGTAGCCAGACGTACTTTTCAATTTAGCTGCCGATATATCGGCTTGGCGAATATCGTCAGGTATCGACAATGTGTTATCAATTGGGCATGCACGTTAGGAGAATTAAATGCACGCTCCACGCCTGTCAATTGACCAATCACATTTCGTCATTCTTAAACCCGTTTTGTAAGTTAAAATAAACAACATTTATGACTTTACTTCTCTAACCATAAATGATCATTTTGCCTTAACACTGTGGTCTTCAGAAATTGAAATGAAATTGAGGGGGTATTTTCTTCAAAGAAAACAAGCGTCTGAAGCCACTCTTAGAAGTTGGGAGAACATAATAATGATATTCATTTGCTAAACAGTTGCAGTTCACTCTCAGTATTGCGTTAGAAAACGCTGTATGCTTGATAGAATGAGGTCAAGCTAACCTGACATAACGGCTGCTTGATGGGATGCAGCTGAGTAATAATAGATAACTTAATCATCATCATCATCATCATCATCATCATCATCATCATCATTATCCTCAGGTAGTGTTTAACCAATGTTGGATGAGGCCATCCTCAATCAGTTTCCATTTATTTCTGTTTGCTGCCATTCTATTCCGGGTTTTTGTGTTTGTGTATGTTGTTATTTCATCGCTCCATCTTCTCTTTTGTCTACCCCTTCTTCTCTTGTAAGTTCTTGGTTGACATTCTATGGGATTCTTATGTTGTCTTGTATTATAGGTAAGTACCCTACCCATCTTCATTTTACTTATCTTCATTTTTTGTTTGATATCTTTGAGTTTTGTTTTCTGTAGTATGTTGTGTTTCACTTTGTCAAGTATGTCAAGTTAAGCTTTCTTATTCCCATAGTTCTCTGTGTTGTTTCCAATTTCTGTTCTCTTTCCTTAGTCGTTGACCGGGTTTCTATATAAAGTAAACTCAAAAGTGTTTTAATCTTTATCTTCGTTACTGATGACAACATAGAAAACTAGACTTGCGGCTATTTATATAAAGCGGTGGTGGGGGAGGGGAGCAAAATATATTTGCAATATAACCTGAAACATCCTTAACTCAGTATTATACCTGTTATTTTATCTACCCTCCGATATTATGTTTTGTCCTTATGTTCACTCTTTGTCAATTTTCGTCCATTTATGTTGTTTGGGAGTTGAGGATAATATGACCTTATATAGTAATGGCAGAATGATTCTTGTTTTGGTAATGTAGGTCTATCCACCATAGGGTTGGCATATGGCTCGTCTGAAAGCACGCTAGGACTTTGTCTATGGCTGAAGGACCAACGACCGGGATATATGTTTATGACTACCGAAGTATTTTTCGAGTTTATCAAATTTGAAGATACGTAAGTATTGGATTATGACTTTAAAATCATACTACCACAATTCTTTGCTACGCCGTATTAACCTGTACGACCCCATTCCTCCGACTCTGGTCACATATACCGCTTTCTATGAAATCACGGGGGTTCAAGCATCAGCCCTGTGGAATTCGCTTCAACAGGAGCTGACGCACTCAAACACTTTGACATCCTTTTCTGATGAGTACAATTCTTACGTCTGTGATTTAGTTCGGATGTCATAAAGGGCCTTAAACAATTGATCAAAACAAGCAAAAACACTTGAGTCTAATTTATAACATGTACAGTTTAATCAAGAAGTTAACAGTTGAAATTAAATCGTTTGATAGTTGATATACAGCGTGTATCAAAAAAAAGTAGACACTCACAAAAAAATTTATCACGCAAATATTTCATGATCTAGAGATTATTTTTTGATATGAATATTTCACCTTGGACCTAAGCTATCTGATGACACTATTGGTATTGAAAGTATTTCATGCATGAGTGAGCACAGGCCACTTTTGTCCAATAGGCCAAAAATGCATTTGCGCACAGAATTGTTTTCTTATAGTCAATGTTTAATGCCTCACAGACCGGTGCTGCAGAAGCTCTCACCTGATGTGCACAAGGATTGAATTCTCAGCATGCTCAGAGAAGATGTAATATCAATTTTGTGGCAAAAAAGACAAAAATGAAGCAATGATTCAGAAGTATCCCCCTAAAGTACTTTACAATCAGAAATATCTCTGACTGGAGTCGTCCGTCATAGTCTTTCGACCCCTAAAAAAAGGAGAAAATGTCATGTTTGCAAGATGAACTGTGAACTGAAGAAAATTACATTTTTCTTGTTTTTGAAGGGGTAGGGTGGGTTGTATCTGAATCAATTGCTTCATTTTTGCTACATTCTAAATCCTCAGCATGCTCAGGGATGAGCTTATATCAATTCTGTGAAAAGAAAGACAAAATAAAGCAATAATTCAGATCCAATTACCAACCCCCAACCCCTGAAAAAGAAGAAAATACATTTTTTTTTGACATTCTCTTCTTTTTATGGGGGTATATCTGAATCAGTGCTTTATTTTTGTCTTTTTTTGTCACAAAATCGATATTAGTTCTTCTCTGAGCATGCTGAGGATTCAACCTTGTGCACATCAGTTGAGAGCTTCTGCAGCACCGGTCTGTGAGGTATTAAACATTTAGAACACAATTCTGTGTGCAAATGCATTTTTGGCCGATTGCACAGAAGCGGGTTGTGCTCACTCATGCATGAAATACCTTCAATACCAACAGTGTCATCAGATAGCTTAGGTCCAAGGTAAAATATTCATATCAAAAAATAATCTCAAAATCACGAAAACAATTTTTGATATTTTTTGTTCTAAGTGTCTACTTTTTGTTGATACACGCTGTATGGGAAGAGGACCTGATGCTATCACTGACTGCAGTAATAGAGGCACAATTGCAATTTTAACCTTTCATTGTTAACTAAACATATCTCAAGATTAACCCGTTGGAGACTAAATACAAGTTAACTCGTGTTGGGGTGTATGGAAAATGTGTGTTATAGTGAAATCAAATCATCTCCAACGGGTTAAAACAAGCAAAACTGAACAGAACAAATGAAATTTGAAAGCTGAGATCGTGCCCTAGTAAAGCATCATGTCACAAGAGTATTTTCTAATTGCCAAACAGGGCACGTTTTACTTGCACCAATTTTTTGCGACACGCTGTATATACCAGTGTATTTTACTCAATTATATATTTCAAGGCATGCAAAGGGGACCCACTACCCTTAATATGAAGAACTACTATTGTATGCACAATAGTTATTTTAGTATACCTTGCCACCTTTTGTTAGCTCAACCTAATATATCACCACTGACCTTCAGCGATCAATTACCTTCAATCGCAAAAATGTTCCCACCTTATATATGGATTAGTATGATCATAGCGCATGCAATATTATGTTTTAAATTATTGATTAAATACAATTGTATTACTTTCACTGAAGAAAAAAAATCATCATGATTGGCTAATAGTTCTGCATGATTTGCTCAATGAACTTGATTTATATAATCCATGTTTTACCTGTTATGTCCTGTGACGCTTTTCGTTTTTGATGTTTTGGTGTTGTTTCTCCGTCTTTGGAGACTTTCACTGTTTAGACAGATATAAGTTTTAGTACAAAGAATTTTTGGTTCATGCAATAATATCACAACTCAATCGTTCATTTCCACATGCCCACCTTCACCAGGATTCCGGTGTGCAAACAGTGTTATGCGAGGAAGTCAGTTTCCTCTTAATTTCAGGGAAACACAAGAATATAAACACAACAACAAAAGTAACTACCCCCATTTTTAAACTGCCATAACTTTTTAATGAAATAAGTTTTAGAAAAATAATTATGCAGGAGTATTCCTACACTCATTGACTAACTTATGTGTAAAAATGTGATTGATCCGTCAAGCCATGCATGAGTGAGCATGCATTAAAGGTAAAACTGTCACTTTTTAAAGGGTCATTTGGGGGAATTTGTAATGCAGGATTTTGACAAATTTTGTTTCCGGAGAAAACTTTAGCACTATTTATGTTAATTATGTATCATTTGACCCCCTTATACCTCCCCTGGCACTTTTCGCATGTTTTACGCTTCAATGAGCTCAATTTAAAAATTTCCATCTTTCTCAATTTTGAAATTGTAAAATCCATTAAAGGTTAGTGACATGATTGTGAACACTTGAAAATGCCTCAAGAACCAAATGAGTTGAAATATATACCAACTATACACTAGCAGGAGTGGATCTCACACCTGAGAGGATTTGTCTGTAATTTGTTTACTTAAAGAGAATCAAGCATAAACATAAGGAGTATCTTAATTTTATCCGGGGACAATAAAAATAAGCCCCATAGAGAGCCACGCAGCAGGTTTCCGTGCTATGAGTGATATTGTCATTGTTTATTTCAGAATGAGTCAACGTTTGACTACAAGATTTTCACAGGAGAATCCTTGCATAGTTTACTTGAAGCTAGAGTAGTTTCAGCCCAAGTTGAGGACTACCCCCAATCATGTCATTTACCTTTAAGTTTATTGAAAAAAAAATTAAATCCGATATTTTTCCACACTATGTATTCTTACACGTTGTACGAACATAAGAGGTTGTAACCATGTCACAGTTGAGTGAGCACATTTTATGAACAAAGCAAAAAATGTCATTATTTAGGCATAAGAGACGACTCCTGTGACTTTTGAAAAGAGACATTTTTGCCTCTAATGCATGCTCACTCATGCATGGCTTGACAGATCAATCCCATTTTCACACACGTTAGTCAATGAATGTAGGAATACTCCTTTCGAATCATTTTGTTAAAACCCATTTCGTTAAAAAGTTATGGTAGTTTGAAAAAGGGGGTAGTTACTTTTTTTGTGTGTGTGTGTTCATGCATTAGATGTGGTTTATTATTACAAATTACATCACCATTATCCCATATCCATGACAGGCTCTACAGTCATGCAGAACAAGAAGAATAACTCATTTCCATGCTAAAATTTAAAGTACCATCATTGGCAAAAGTTTAAGACCACAAGAATATTTTCCATTAAACCATGTAGAAAACACATTTTAGAGCTCAAAACTTTTGCTTCTTGAAGATGTTGAAGGGCAAGTTGGGTTTCAAATTCATTGCTCAAATGGCACGGGATAATGCTAATACAATATACACCAACATCAGTCCTCTTGGAAGGCAGATTACATCAATTTTTGTGCACGAACTTGAAGAATCTTCCACAGTAATTACAAGGCATTGGCACTATATGATCATCACATTTCTGCACAATGTTCGTCAAGTTCTTGCTAAGAGTTCACAGTAAATCTGCCTTTGAAAGTATTGATGCTGGTGGGAGTACTTTCCCTTGCCCTTTGAGCAATGAATAATACTTACTATGCACATAACTTCTTCAAGAAGCAATAGTTATTATTTTTCGTTTTGTACATGTTTTAATGGGAAATGTTTGTGGTTTTAAACTTTTGCTGATGACAGTATATTACAAAGTATATTCTGCAATATTTCAACTTACGAAATATCACAAATGTGCCCCCCCCCCCTAAAAAAAAAAACACAAACATTTTGAAATTCTAATGTTGGCCTTTATGGGTATGACTGTTCTGCTGTATACTTCAGCAGGTAAATCTTAAAATATTACACTTTTTTTTTTACACAATATTACACAATTTTGCATTATTCTATGCAAGCAATGCTCCACTTATTCCGTACAGTAAAATGTAACTAAATTTTGTGATGACTGAAAATTCAGACTTTCATTCTCTTTATTTAATTTTTCTCAAACTTTCACCCGTTTTTTTCTCTGTTTTTTCTGCTTTTATTTAAAATACTTGGTTATCAAAATTCTCCATTACAACCCAAGTCCCACCACCATGTTCAAGTTAAACCAACATTGTAAGTATTTGATGATTAAGGTGTAGTTATGTATGTTTGTTTTATTCCCAATGCATGAAGAAACTTAGGAAGTTCAACGATATTACCTTCCCCCTTAGACTTTTTACGCGGATATTCCTGTAGAGATTGTAGTTCTTCAGCCTTTAATCCTGTCAGAGTTTTCATGAAAAATGAGACAAATCAGTTATGATCAATCTGACTCGCAGAGCAAACAAACATCTCCCGAGAAAAATTAAACATAGTATTGCCCTTACCTCAACTTGTAAAACTATATAACAGTATATTAACTTTACAAGGATCCAACTGTCCACAGAATGTACAGTTACTGGTGATTTTATTTTATTTTTTTTGGGGGGGGGTGGGAGGTTATGATTTATTTTGTCAGATTTGGATATTTTCATTTCCTGTTTTGTTTGCTATATTTTTTGTTTCAAGTTTGTGCATGAAATGCTAGTCAATTAGTTAAATTAACTTAAACATATCTCTAACACAACATTCCTACATCTTCAGTTCAATTTTCAGTGGTATCTAGTTTTTGGATCCAAGTAATTAAATTTCATTATTTTTTTCTTTGCAAACCACAATAATACAAAAGTAGAGCTTACTAGTAATATAGTTGAGGAACAAAAGTTTGACTATGAAAATGACCAAATCAGATATGTAACAATTATGATACACATATCATTATTTTTTTTCTACCGGAAGGCAATACACACTTACTCCGGTAGGAGAGTGTTAACAAAAACAGGTTAGCACACACTCTTCATCAGCAGCCAGGGTGTGGCAAGATGTTAAAAAAAAAATTTGTTTCTGAATCAGATGTATATATCTATATGTGTAACAATTATGTATATATAGATATATAAATGTTTATAAAGCAACATGATTCCGAGATCACTAGGTTAGAACTTATTCACTAGATCACCCACCTTCAAGACACATATGTATATGAACAGTTCTATGAATGTTACAAACATGCATAATCTTGTCATAGATACATGTACGCATACAAATTTAAGAGTATTTCACTTAAACATTTTAGACGCTGTTAGTGAACGCTTTCCCTTCTAGCTCTTTATGTAAAGAAACTCCAATAGTATCCATCCTTCCATCTCCTTATGGCAATTAAAAGATTCCATTTTGATGATGCAAGACACTTGACGTCAAACCATGCATCACCACTGTAAATAATTGGCGTGACCGAAGCCAAACAGAGGGAAGTTCAAAGTACAAGTGGCCATTTCCCCCGACATGGAAATTAAGCGTCGACAGCGCACTCGACATGAAGAGAAAGATAACGAAGAAACCCTCCACCGCACCAAGCATCCCGCAATACACACGATCACCACAGTTGAGATAACATTTCTAGCAGGAAACTAGAACTTTGGATGATGTCCAATTGTCACCGGTCAAATTTTATCCATTCCAAATTATTTCTCAAAATTACAAAACATTCCAACATCTTCAGTAGACAGCATTTATTTCAGCATTGGTGATTTTCCTTTCTAACAATCTTTTTTTTATATATATCTCAATTTGTGTTTTTATGATTAAAATCATCTTTAGATATTTGTTTTAAAATAATAAAAGCTAAACATTTCCCCCACCCCCTCTCATCCTAAGCCTGCCAAAGAGATTGATTTGGTAGAAATTAAATCCAGCCCTTATTGAAAAGATTTGAATGTTTGAATTTTCGGTGTTTCAAACAAAAATGGGCAAAATTATTTTTTTTTCATGAATTTTCCATCATTACTGTCACATGACCAATATCATGACCTTTTTAAGTTGTTAAAATCACTTGATTTAAATCCACTTGATTTTAATCTACCAATCTTGGTTAAGTTATATGCAAAGTTGACATTCTATCAGTGACTACAGCTATTGTAAACCACTCTAATCTCTGCAATCATTTCAAATATTTACCCAGTTTGCCCAAGTGAATGAAGTCATTTTGAGCATGCTAGGATTAAACCTATGACTTAACAATATGATTATTGCAAATATATATGCAATGAATTTATTCCATCTTTCCCAAACAAATCATGGCATGCTCAATATAGTGTCCATTTTAGCCCGTTGGAGACTAAGTATCAGATATCTTGTGTTAAGCTCTCTGGAAAATGCATTTTAGAGTGAAATCAAACTGTTTCCAACAGGTTAATAGAAATGGAAATACATTTTTCATCTGATGACTACATGTTAATGACCACATTAGTACAGTAGTTTACAGCACTGTCTGTTAAAACTTGGCTATGAACAGTAACAGTTAGAACACATTATACAACACTCAAGTAGATCCTTGTCATTTGATTGGAGGATTGTTGGTCACATGATATTGAATAAATACTCCATTCAGCGCTGCGTGCATTTTGGTTATATTTCTGCATGCATATTGGTTATATTTTTGCGTGCACGTTGATTATATTTTAATCCCATTCCACGGTTTGCAGTGCGCTACACGTATTGTACACGCGCTGTCCCACTTAGCTGTGCGATGTACGCGAGTTTTAAGTTTGAAGTTTAAACACAACCGTACTCACTGCTTTAATGATGATTTCAATATTTGGTAAAATGTAGACTTAAAAGAGGAAACTGCAGAGACATCTATACACACATACACTGAACATGCTGAATTTGTGAATAAGACAGAAAAAGTATCAGAATATAGGCCTATGTATGGTTATATTTTTTCATACTTTACAATCCTCCAATCAAATGACAAAAATCTACTTTATAATGTTGTACAAAA
>JZLH01S0400717.1:0-54702 GCA_001188425.1 Eucidaris tribuloides | reverse complement strand
GTTCAAAATTAACCATCCAGGAAACGTTTATTACTAAGGGAATACATTCATGATAGCTACAGCATGATTAAAGCCCAGGTTTAGTTTTGGAGATTTTTTTTTATTTGAACGCTTTATGCCCAAAGGTCTTATCACACTAAAAAAGGATTCAGAATGTCTTTCGTGTTTTTTTTATTAATTAATGAAAAATCTCGTGGAGACCCCCGAGATTTTCGACTATATTTCACATTATAGCATGCAAAGGGTTAATAAGGTGTTAAGGTTATCCGAGTTATACCTCATCAGAAAGAGCAGACTCTGATCTTTCTGATGAGGTATAATTATAATATAATTATAATAATAATAATAATAATAATATAACCTAAACACCGTATTAACCCTTTGGATGCTATATTGTAACATATAGTAAAAAAATCGCCCGTAAAAATACCCCGTAAAATCTCGGGGGTCCCCCCCCCCCGAGATTTTTTTATTATTAATTAATATTTTTTTTTTTTAAAACGAGAAACATTCAGAATCTGTTATTGGTGTGATGTGACCTTTGGGCATAAAGCTTTCAAATAAAAAAAGAAATCCCCAAAACTAAACTTGGGCTTTAAAGTCATCGTTTAACAATGTTTCCTTCAAAAAAAAAATCTGAGCGACATGTTTCCCCATGCTACTAGTGTCTCGTACAAGGCCTGAAAATGAAGTCCTAAGAAACTGCGATTCAAAATGATCATTAAGCGCTTATAGACTGCTGGGTTGTAGAAATTTTGTTCCCATTAACTCATGTACTGATGTTTGTATGCGCATATTTTGCAAATGACAGCACAACTGTCCATAATTTTGTGTTCTATGATGTTTGTATATAAGAGCCTATCATGTAGATCAGATATCAAAATCTGACCTTTTGTAAATTAAAATTATACAATGTTAAACAATGTATTTAACCTACATGTATTAGTCTAGTCATCATCTCGTCCTCTTTGGGCTAAATTTATCATATACTACATCTGTACCTATTTAAAACTCTCTTTTTTCGTTTTATAGAAGCAATTGTGTGTCCAAAGAATTATAACGATACATCTGATGAATCACTATATGACTTGTACGTTGTATTTTAACATCATTAAATGTAAGATCCCATGTACTCTTCAATACAGATCATAGTGGTTAATTTCATAGTAAGCAAAATGACTCTATTCCTGTAAGTGCAGAATGTTAAAATCCAAGTATAGTTTTGGTCGATCAGTTACCCTTTTCGTCAATCATTCACAAAGTATTCTATTGTCACCCCAGGTATTAGAAAACAACATGAAACCTATACTGAACAATTGTTTATGCTAACAAATTGTGATGTTTACATTATCGGAGAGCAGGTAGTGTTATGCACATTAGTTACCTATGAGAATAGATATAGATCTGTCTAAAACATATTTGCAAACATTTTAATATTTTGCCATTACCAAAACTTTACTTGAGCTTTAAAGAAAAGGGAAGAAATAAGACTTCTTTTCGATTGTTCTCTACAGAGATTTTCTTCCCCGCGGATCTGGAATTGTTACAAGACGTCCCTTAGTTCTGCAGTTGAATAATTCTAACACAGGTATTTTATACTCTCTTGTACTGTAACCATCGGTTACACTTTTAAGCTAACATGATTTTAAAACTTGGAGAAAGAAGTACAGAAATCAATTAAAAAAGAATGTAAGCCGATTTAATATAATGCAAGAAGGTTCTTCTTCCTACTGCAACCACTTAAAAATTCAAAATTAAACCTTGATAATACAGTATTTAACCTTAAGGCACATTTTCAATCTTTATTTGTTTGTTTATCTATTTATTATGCATTTATTTATCTATTTCAGTTTATTTGATTTTCATTTTGTTTTCACATGGTTGACCTTTCACTTCAAAACATGACCTAAAAAGGTGCCCTGTATATATTAAAAAGCAAAGCAAATAACATATCCATCAGAAATCAAACAGTATTCAAATGTACCAATTTCCACAATAACATAAGAACTTCTGCAAACTTAACATGTAAATATGTTATTAAAAAATGACAAAAAGACAATGTTATATAGACTAGATCAGATTGACCTGATACAAATTATTATTGATAAGCCACATTGTTATACAAACTAAACTAACTAAGAAATGCAATATAAATGTTAGTTACTGATAGACAAAAAGTTGTGTTCGGAGATAAATGTCGCCTGAACTTTATCTTTGCTGCCGTATTCCTGCTAAACTACACAGAGAAATCTCGCCTTCAAATTACTCTGGTCATTTTATTTCCCATATAAAATTGTATCAATTTTCCCCCAAATCCGCTCGCCATTTCATTACTTTCTTACTGGTCAAAATAACCTGGCACAGGGATAAAATTAACGCAAACTGTTATATATACTGATTGGTCACGCTGGTTAATTTTACCCCGTTTAGAATGACATTTCACGCGGAGTTTTCTGAGTGTAGTTCTTCTGCAGAGAATTATCATTAATTGATGGTGTTTTCCTCGCGACAGAATATGGAGAATTTCTTCACTGCAAGGGTAAAAAATTCACCGACTTTGATGCCATCCGTAAGGAGATTGAGGATGAAACCGACCGAGTCACTGGCAGCAACAAAGGCATCTCGAGCGTACCAATCAACCTTCGTGTCTACTCACCCAATGGTATACTATTTTGTTTCTTGATTGTAATGTCCATTAGCATATTCGGGGGGGGAGGAGATTCCATTTTGCTCCAACGCCCCTTCCAATTGACCTTAAAACATTCCACTCTTTCTCTCAAACCCTCTCTAATTTCTGTTTGGGATAGGGGTTGGTGTTCTTATTTTAGTGACACAGGAGGCCCCCCCCCCCCCCCTATTTCCTAAACTTCTGGATTCACCACTGAATTTTCCTCGGGAGGCTACTGTCATAAGGTGAACACCATCCTCGCACATGGACTTTCAAAATGGACCCTAAACAAGTAATTAACCTTCGATTTCAGAATACCATAAACAAGTATTTTGTCATGTTTTCCCTACCCTAAACCGGTATTTTCAAATCAAGGCGCATCCAAGCTGTTGTAAAGGTATACAGTATCCTTCTTTCCTGATATTTGCGATTTTCACTGTACATACGTACATCGCCCGTGCGTGAAAAGTAACCTTTTTTACACGTTTTTCTATACGAGCATGATGTCCACCTTGTAATGACACATCCCCCTCCCCCCTCCGTGAATTTCACGTATTAGAAGCATGTGTTGGAATTGGTACAGAGACATATGTGTGATTCCGTACTGAAAATAATATTTTTTACATATTTCACAACATTTCCCCCGAATCCCGTGTATCATATCGAAACAACTTAACATATTATTTTATGGTAATCCTCCTCCTCAAGTGCCGTATCTAGTGACGTTGGCGACAATGAAATACCAGGCTTTTCTGTCCATTGCCAGTCTAAGAAGCTCAATCTTTTCCATTCCAATCCATGTTGAAATGCTCTGCAAAAACGTTGTTCTTTGACGTCCTCGATCCCTCTTTCCTGCTATCTTCCTAGTGAGATACAAGCATTCCAAATTGCCTTTCCTTATACAGTGGCCTAAAAATTCCAGCTACTGTTTCCTAACTGATTTTAATAACATACGTTGCCTGCCTGCCCTCTCCAAAACGACTGTGTTTGTGGTGTGACTTGTCCATGGGATCCTCATCATACTACCACATTTCTGTTGCTTGCAAGCGATCCTCCATTTTATGGTAATATGAAATGTTAACATCACAAGTGGTCATCTAGAGTGAAATATCCTTCTTTTCACTGAAATCGTGACACAAAATGTCGGTTGTAGAGTACCTTATTGATTTGAAACAATGTATACTTTTCTGTTTATTTAAATGACCAATACTCGTCAAACTCGTTTAGATGAAGTGTCGTACCTAGTCAGCATTTTAATTTCCTTGTAAAAGATAAATGATTTGAATTGAAATTGTGTAATGTAAATCCGACTACACCAAGGAAACATACTGCTACCCTAAGGAACAGTGCAGAGTTCCGGAGGTGCCAAGCACATTTGGCGCCATGGGGGGGGGGGCAGAAGAGGCAACTGCCCCCTCCTAAAATCTTCAAAATTCAGAAAATCATGGGGGTTTTGCCGTGCAATTCATGAAATTTAGGTCTTATGACATTTTCGCCCTCCCTAATATTTTACACTGGTGTCGCCCCTGGTGTCAAGTACACGTAATACCCAGGAAGGTGTGGAAATTATACTTTTAGTTAATGTAGCTGTTTAAAGATATCGTAGATCATCATGAACAATGACTAATTATTGCGAATAATCGAATAATTGTGTCATTGAATTGTTCATGATTCCAGATATCCTTTAAAAAAATCACACAAATTTGCTTCCATTGTCCACATTTCTGAGTATTTTTTTCTTATAAAACAAACAAAATTGTATATTCTTTATAAAAGCAAAAATTGAATAAAGACTTTTATTTTATTTAATTCTTCTTCTCACAGTTCTTAACTTGACGTTGATTGACTTGCCTGGAATGACCAAGGTTCCTGTCGGTGATCAACCTGCTGACATCGAAATGCAGATCCGAAACATGTTGATGGAATTTATAACCAACGAAAACACTCTCATTCTAGCCGTATCACCGGCTAACTCTGATCTCGCCAACTCAGATGCCCTCAAGATCGCAAAGGAAGTGGACCCCAAAGGTAAATAATCAACGAAATAACAACCAAACTAACTTATTTGTAAATTATTATATCTGATAATGTAGGACAATGTCTGGTAAATATGGAATACACGTTACCGTAAGGAACAGGACAAAGTTTCTTTGAGTGTGTCTGTCTGTCTGTGTGTCTGTGTGTCTGTGTGTCTGTGTCTGTGTGTGTCCGTGTCTGTATGTTGTGTGTGTGTGTGTGTGTATGTTGTGTGTGTGTGTGTGTGTGTGTGTGTGTGTGTGTGTGTGTGTGTGTGTGTGTGTGTGTGTGTGTGTGTGTGTGTGTGTGTGTGTGTGTGTGTGTGTGTGTGTGTGTCGTGTCGTGTGTGGTCGTGTGTGTGTGTGTGTCGAGTGTAGTGTAGTGTAGTGTCGTGTCGTGTGTCGTGTCTGTGTGTGTGTGTGTGTGTGTGTGTGTGTGTGTGTGTGTGTGTGTGTGTGTGTCTGTCTGTCTGTCTGACTGTCTGTCTGTCTGCGTATGGTGTTTCCTGCAGATTAGTTTGTTGAGGTACGTTTTAACTTGGCTACTTACATGATAACAGAAAACATTGATTCACGCTTCATTACTCCTTGTCTTTCAAGACGTCAATATTTTGTTACAACTGATATCATGTTACACAGTAAGTAAACTGTGATGTTTTATAAGTGTAATAATTTGTGTTTCTATTCTATTTTAATTCCATGTGCAGGTGTACGTACTATTGGTGTTCTCACCAAATTAGATCTGATGGACGAAGGCACAGATGCCAGGAATATCCTAGAAAATAAACTTCTACCTTTGAGAAGAGGTAAGCTGAGAATTCTTTAGAGGATCTCGTCGGAACCATTTTTGTTATATTATAATGAATAATTGCATCAATATGTGTTTCAGCGCTACATAAGGTAGCTATTTCCTTCTTGACCCGACTTCCCACTCACCAATTTTAATATCGATTATGTCACTATCTTTAATTTGTAACGTTGACGTATTACAGTGTGTCTCAAAAAAAAATTGTGCAAGTGGAAACCGCCCTCTTTGGCAATTAGAAAATACTCTCGTGACATGATGCTTACGTCAACGTCAAGTGCATAGTCTTAGCTTTCAAATACCGTTAGTTTTGTTTAATTTGCTTGTCTTAATCTTGAGATATCTTAATTTAAATAAGAAAGGGTAAAATCGCAATTGTGCCACTTTTACTACAGTCCCGAGTAAAAGTGACACAATTGTGATTACATCCTTTTGTTGTTTACGACATATCTCGAGATTAAAACAAGCAAATTGAACAGAACAAATGGCATTTGAAAGCTAAGACCTTGCCCTTGACGGTGATGTAAGCATAATGTCAACAGACTATTTTCTAATTGTCAAAGAGGGCGCTTTTAACTTGTCAAACTTTTTTAGACTTGCTCCAGCACGTTTCAGAAAATTGTTCGAGAAAAGCGCCCTCTTTGACAGTTAGAAAATACTGCTGTGACATTATGTTTACGTCAAAATCAAGGGCAAAGTCTTAGCTTTGAAATGCTGTATGTTCTATTCAATTTGCTTGTTTTGATCTTGAGATATCTTATAAACAACAAAACGGTGGAATCACAACTGTGTCACTTTTACGGGAAGAGGGCTTGATGCTATATTGACTGCAGTAAAAGTGGCAATTTTTACACTTTTCGTTGTTAACTGAACAATCTCAGATTCAAACAAGCAAACTGAAACATGAAACAAACGGCATTTGAAAGCTAAGACTATGCCCTTGATGGTGATGTAAGCATGACGTTACAAAAATGTTGTTCTCATTACCTAAGAGGGCGCTTTTGGCGTGCACAATTATTTTTGAGACACACTGTACATGTATCCGTCTATTCATCTGCTGTTGATGTTTTTTGTATTTGTTATGACTGTTTATGATACTGAGTGAGTACATAAAATAAATGAAGTGAAATGAAATCGGCAAAGGAGAACGCAATGTCTGATTTAGCAGAAAAACATCAGCAACGGTAACAAAAAATAATGCACCAATCCTAAAGACGGTTACAATATATGCAATGTATTTCGCAAGCAATTCCCACAGAATAATAATATTTATCTTTTCAATCAATGTGTGAATTTTGATATACTAGTTACTGTGTTATGTTATAACTCAGCTCATAAATTTAACTAGCACCATAACTTCCTTTCGTATTTGTACTTTAAATCTTATTGAGAACTCTAGTTTATCGAAAAGGGGGGGGGGCTTATGCTCGATATTGCAAAATATTTTCTCTGGATTTCAACAAGTTTTAAACAACAACAATTAAAGTTGCTAGTAAGATGAAGACTACAACAAGAAAACATCAACATCGACATAAACATCACCAATAACATCAATAACAATTGGTAGTTTTTATAAGGTGCCTTTCATTTCCCTGGGAGATAGCATTTCCCTTGTGTTATGTACATTTATAATTTCATGGTGATAACAACCTAATTTTTATGTTTACCAAATATAGAAATAATAATTAATAATGATCAATAATTTGCATTTTATACGTTTTTTCTGAATCAAATATCCCGCCATATTGAAATGTGGAATTGTACCATCTAATCTTTATCATTTTTTTCTCTTTTCACTATCTTTCCTTTAATATTTTACCTCTTTTCACCATCTTTCCTTTATTATTTTTCCTCTTTTCACCATCTTTCCTTTATTATTTTTCCTCTTTTCACCAAGGATACGTTGGTGTCGTCAACAGAAGTCAACGAGACATTGATGGCAGGAAGGACATCCAGGCTGCTATTGCCGCTGAACGGAAATTCTTCCTCAGTCATCCTAGCTACAGGCATTTAGCTGAGAAAATGGGGACTCCGTATCTACAAAAGGTTCTCAACCAGGTAATACACTAATAGAAGAGAGAGACACTATTTCGAAACAAATGTCCAGTCATTCGTTCTTTTATTTCATATTGGTGGAAACACTAAGACAACCCTGAATACCTAACTGTTTTTTTTTCAATGGGGTCCTTAATCAGTACTATGTACTAATGTGCACTGTAAGCCTGTGGGTGTGTAGGTATGCAGAGGCGTCAGTAGAGGGGGTGTGGGGGTGTGATACCCCACCCTTTTCTTTTCGATGAAGTGTGTGGGTTCTGTTACGTGCTGAGGTGTTTTGAGCTCAACACGGGACCTCCTGCTTTACGTCCTATCCGAGGGACGAGGTAAAAGGGTGGAGTGTTTTACCCAAGGAGCAATATTGATTTCATTTGATCTGATTTATGTAAATTCAATTATATGAATTATATAAGTAAGGGAGGAATACAATATCATCAACCATTACTTATAATACTCCTTTTCAACACAATTGTGACACGCTGTTATTGCAACGATCCCTGAATGCAATTGGTTTTTGTTTTAATCCCCATATTCGAATAGCAATTGACCAATCACATACGAGACACACTACCAGCCCTGAGAAGCAGGCTTCAGAAGCAGGAACTTTCACTCGAGAAGGAGGTCGGAGAATTCAAAAACTTCAGTGCGGACGACCCATCACGGAAGACCAAGGCTATGCTTCAGTAAGTTTCTATCGAGAAGAAAAACAAATCTTACACTGTAAAAATACTAAACATTTTATAAACATTTTTTCTGTAACACTTTATAAATACTTGAATACGTTTATCTAGAAATCATAATCACGTTTAGTAATAAATTCTGTGTATCACCTATAAGTTCGTGTTTATTTCTGAAATACTTCGTTAACACTTGAACACGTTTGATATGAAATCATAAACACATTTGAGTGTTTAGGTATTGGAATCATAAACGCGTCGACAAACAATTTTTTATGAACACCACAAGCACTTCAGTATTTAGGTTTCATTATGTTATTGCTATTGTATAGTTGCCATGCTTTCTGCTGTTGGTAACTTGGTACTGTCACCAGTGTGAAACAAATCTCACTTTCATGAACAATAAACTAACATAAAAGTTTATTGTTATTTTATTACCATCAACATACCTCTACCTTTATTCATATCTTGCTTAAGTTTATCCATATTTTTTCCCCGTAGAATGGTTCAGCATTTTGGTGTGGACTTTGAGAAGCGCATCGAGGGTTCTGGGGATGAGATTAGTACCGCAGACCTGTCCGGAGGAGCCAAGATCAACCGCATCTTCCACGAACGGTTTCCATTTGAGGTGGTGAAGATGGAGTATGATGAGAAGGAGCTGAGGAAAGAAATCAGCTATGCTATCAAAAACATCAACGGTGTGAGGTGAAGTTCATTCCTTGAGAGTATTTAAAAAGGTGTTTCAATTCAGTGTGGATATAAGAAAAATCCCGTTTTATTAAATCGTAACCGTACTTTATATTATTTTGTATTATTAACCACCATGCCAATCATGAAAGTCAAGTACGACTTATTTCTCAAGAGAAATATCTCTTGGGTTAGACGGTGGTGCAACGATGTTAACCATTGACCTTAAAGATTAACAATGACTGCAGCTTAAAAAAATGATAGCTACATAATCCTCCATGCTCTAAGTGTCTTTGATAAGGTCTTAAAATGAAGCCCTGAAAAAGAAACTATTTCAAGAATGCTTTTTAGTGCTTTCCAAAAGTGAAAAACTATGAGCACTCACGTTGACGGGATTCACCTCCTCCCACAGAATACTGTGTGCACGTCGCAGCTATTTAAACTCTTACTTTTGTACTCTAGGAAGTTTATTTGTCTATTTAAGCACTACTATTTAGATCAGACATCAAAGTTTGGCTTTATTTTTTTTATTGAAGCTCCACAATGTTAGCTTGTGTCTTTAAGTTTGTTTGAATCATTAAAAACTAATCGTAAGATTGATTGTAAAGCTTTATAATTGAGGCCTACCTGTTCACGCTATTCTCTGTATGTTTGCAGTTTGTCATTTTTGCATTTGTCTTTGTCTATTTGCAGTCAGTCGTCTTTGCTTTTTACGTGTTCGGATTCTTTTTCTTTTCTTATTTTATCTGGCAGAGTGGGTCTATTTACACCGGACATGGCCTTCCAAGCTATCACCAAGAAGCAAATCGGTCGTCTCAAGGAGCCGTCCATCAAGTGTATTGATATGGTGGTCAATGAACTCAATGACGTCATCAGACAGGCCGGAGAAGGGGTCAGCAGATTTTAGTTTTACGTATTTACGGATTTTACTTATTTATAAATGATGTGACATGATTTTACAAAATAGTAACTTTTTTTCATACAATATTATTTTCACAAAACAAATATATATATATATATATATAGAGAGAGAGAGAGAGAGAGTCTGTTATAAACCTGTTCATGCTTTAGAATGCAAAGTGACAAAAAATAAAGTAAATTGATGGGCAATCACAATGGTCTTTTATTTATGTATTGTAATTCATGTGACAACGAAAGTGTTGCGAATCGTTATTGCAACATAAAGCCATGTTTTATCTAAACAGTCAAGCTGAATGAAATTGATTTTCATCAGTCACTTATTTGATTGATTGGTTTGATTTTGTTTGGAATTACATTTTTTCAGTCAGTTGAAAACAAATAAAAATGAAACAAACTCATGGCCCTTCCGAATAATTTTCAGTTTAGTGGCTACATGGCTTTTGTCCAGCAATTTTGATATTTATCAAAATAATGGAACGATTTACATGCAATATTCTCTATTGTTTTTGCCCTGTTTCCATCTTCTAGATGGGGCGGTATCCTAGGTTACGTGATGAGACAGAACGCATCGTTTGTACCCACATCCGGGAATGTGAATCGAAGACGAAGGATCAGATTATGACGATGATCAACATCCAACTGGCTTACATGAACACCAACCATGACGACTTCATCGGCTTTGCGAAGTAAGTCTTCTGTTTCTTTCACAATATACGTCTGTTGATGTATGATTGAATTGAATTTAGTCTATTTGAAAACAAACTAAGTTTTCCGTTTCGTAAAGAATATTTCTTTTATGTGATTCAATCATTTTTACTTGATTTAATCTGCTGAAAGGACTATTTGATATATTATTTAAGTCAAATTTTCCGCGACGATGATGATGCTATTAATGATGTTAATGATGATGATGATGATGATGATGATGATGATGACAATGATGATGATGATTATTATTATTATCATTATTATTATTATTATTATTATCATCATCATCATCATCATCATCAGCATCATTATCACCATCAGCATCAGTAGCAGTAGCAGTAGTAGTTTCAGTCCTCTGCAGTACTTATTAATGAAAATTGTTGCCTGCATGTACTTTTGCATGAGAAAGGGCACCAAACAAACCTTTACTTCACCTTCTACCTATAATCTTCAGTATTCTACCTTTGTGCGTGTTATACCCTTGTACATATTATATTTTCAGTGCTGCCAAGGCCAAAAGGACTGGTACACAACAGAAAAAGGTTCCAAACCAGGTAAATAAAATGTTTCTTTTTATTTTCTTTTTACATATCTGTGTCGTAACATTTGCATTGGTGACAATATTTATGAATGATTAATTCATTTAGTGTTCTTAATTAGTGTAATTACGTATGTTTACACAAAGCGGATGGTTTTATATTTTGTTTTCAAATTCTCAAAATACGCTCTGTTATCATTCTTAAAGGAATAGTAATTAAATTCAGGTCCAAAGTGATTCTTTCTCCTTTGTTTCCTTTTAATAACAACAATTGAGATGCAGTTTCGAATCCTTTATTTTCTATAGATACGTCCATACACAACACATTTACAATGATTGAATATCATTCTGTAGTAACTGACCAAGTTATTTATGATGTATTTGTTTTAGGATGCAGAAAGAAAATTTGTGTAAAAATGTCATTATTATACGTACATTCCTTAAGGAAGGGTCGATCTTTACCACACATACTTCCGAGATGGTGAGAATTTGTAGGCTGTCACGTTGTACAAGTAAAATAATGACCGGCTCTGTAGAAAATTCGAAAATAAAGTAATGATTGAAACTTGTACGGGGAAAAATCATGAATTTGTAATTGTGTACATGACGTCAGATTAATACATGTATGTTTGTCATATTTATCAATTCAAGACTATAAACATATTCCTCTAACAGATGTTTAGTTGCAAACTTTAACGAATCGAATATCTATTTACAAAAATTCAATGAGAACACTAAAATAGAATTCCCTAGCTTTTATGAGTTTTAGGATGCGTGCGCTTCACGCAGTACTGCCACTACAAGAATTACCTTTAATGGTTTACTTATCTTATAAGTAAGCTATTAAAGATTATGTATTATTATATTATGTAAGATTTTGAGTATTCTGCACCTAAAGTCATCCCCCTGACTAATCCATCTCAATGTAACTGGAATGAGCGCCCTCTATTGTTGTATCTTTCCCTCGTCCCCAGGTCATCAGAAAAGGCTGGATGAATCTTCACAACAAAGGCTTCAGATCACGTGACTACTGGTTTGTTTTAACAGCTGAGTCACTTGCATGGTATAAAGACAATGAGGTATAAACTGCCATTTTGTGACCAACCACCCCCCCCCCCCCACCCAATCACCACCACCACCACCATCACCCCTACCACCAATACCACCACCACCATCACCACCACCACTACCACCACCACCATCACCACTACCACTACCACCACCACCACTACCACCACCACCATCACCACTACTACTACCACCACCACCACTACCACTACCACCACCACCATCATCACCACTACCACTACCACTACCACTACCACCACCACCACCACCATCACCACTACGACTGCCACCACCACTTCCACCACCACCACTACCACCACCACCGTCTGCAAGCAGCCAAAAACATGCGTTCATGCAGCACACAGAACTTTGTACACGTAGATGACATTGCACTTCCTTAACTTTGTGCCTGACACATGCCAGCACAACCGTCTGGTATTACATAAATACTTTAATCAGCCGCTGAAATACCCAGGGAGGTCTCCTTGATATGCCTAAGTGATATGCCGAACTTACACTACATAACTATTGAGGTTTTTTGCACATTTTTCAAAATCTAGGTAATTTATGATCTTCAGATTTCACAGGCGAGTCGTTTATAAATACCCTAAGGACACGGATAATGTATTGCTGCATTATGGGAGGGTTGCAAATGAGATTCCTTACCTTTAATGAAAAAGCAATGATCGGGTATATTTTAATCACCTTATCTGTATTTCATTGTGAGTTCCAAAGAGGTATGATCACGACCCACCTAGAAAAATCTTGTTGTTATTTCACTGTGAAAAGGTCCAAAAAATTATGATCACGACCCAACCCCCACCCCCCCCCCCCAAAAAAAAAAAATAAATAAAATCCTCGATACATCCCTGATCCCGACTATCCCCAATAGCCTGTCACAAATTCCTAACCAACTACCTGCAGATAAGTCATTTCAGTATTAATGGCATTATTTTGATGTTCAAATCCTATGTGGAATGCCCAGTCACCAGTAGCTGACAAAATTAAAATTTTAAACGCATGGACCATTAAACTCTATGTTACATGTATTCGGGAATACTTAAGAAAGGGAAAGCTTTTACATTGCCATGACACAATATTTTTGAAGAAACACGATATCTATAGTGGTGGAGGGTGTCAGTGCTACCCTTTTTACCAAAAAGGGTATGGCGCTAAGGAAGAAAGAAATCCTCTGTCGAAATTGAAATAGCATAAATTTATTGTAATGACAAAAGCACGCTGAAGGTAATAACTGTCTTTATCATTTATGTATATAACTCTAGAGACTAAAGTTACTGATACCTGGGGTAGCAATCACCACCCTATTCCGGCAGAATCTTTTTTTTTATGATAGCCATACCACCAGTGTTATAGTCTAATTCCACCCATCAGAGTTCGAATCCTCCAAGGTATCTTAGTCCGAGTCCGTGTCCAGCTGTCCGAGTCCTGAGTGGCTGAGTCCGTACAATCCGAGTCCGATTTCTAGTCCGAGACTTGGGGGAATCTCTATAGACCGATTATTCGTTGGTGGAAAGGATCCGATAGATGCAGGCCTGAGACTGATTATCAAAAACGGTCCGATTATAGACTAATTTTTAAAAAAGGGTCCGATAGACCAATTATCAGAAGGGTCTGACTGTTCCATTGTCAAAAGTGGTCTTGCATTATTTGGGGGGATTCAGGCAATCAGGCCATGAATCCGAGTCCTTGGTCTCCGAGTCCGAGTCTGATTCCGAGCAATTTGGACTGTAGTCCTATACTACACTTCATACCACACTTGCTTTCATGATTCTCGACCTTCTTCATCGTTCACTGTAATACCTTTCAGCTCTGGTGTTTCAGTTCAGTGACTTATTTAGTTAGTAAATTCAGTTTTATATATTTGCAAAACTAGAGAAAACAATGCAGTAACGGTAGAAGTCTTGTTACTTAATTATATGTAGTCCCATATGCATATTTTTTTGTGTGTTTTTATCATGTAGTTTTATAGCAAGAAATCGGATATAGCGAGGAAAAATTGTGGGTCTCGACGTCCTGGTTAGAACGGAGTTTGCCTGTATAATATTTTTGTGTCCTTTTCATTTTATATGTATTTTTAAATGATTTTTACCATGTAAATTTACTTGCAATTTAGCCTATTGGCTACCAACAGTTGAATAAAATACCTTGAATTGAATTCTTCTGTTCTTTGTTACCATGTAGGAGAAGGAGACAAAATTCCTGATGCCGCTTGAAGGTCTGAAGCTGCGGGATGCCGAGGCAGGCTTCATGTCCAAGAAAACTGACACTTACATCATCTTCAACCCAGATCAAAGGTATCGTCGATGTGATAATGCTGTAGAGAAATTGAAAATTTCCGTAGTTGGCCTATATTTGCTATGGAATATGTTGTTGGTCCCCATGTGAGTTGTAGCTAGTGACCGACTTTCAAGAAGGACTCCAATTGGTGAAACCATGGATCCTATTAGAAGGATCCATGGTGAAACTTTCAGATAATTTAGGCAAGGATCCATGATTTAGGCATGGATCCTATTAGAAGATCCATGATTTAGGCATGGATCCTATTAGAAGATCCATGATTTAGGTAAGCTCGCTTGAACAATCCAGTGACCACATAATGTTTATATTTTGACCTCCACGTCTAAGAAGGGTAATTTATTACTTTTCAACTCCTCTTGCGTGAATGTAATATTATTATCTAGTCCATTGATGTGATCAAAGAAAGGGATGGATTCCGATGTCTCGATTACTACAAAGCTATCGTCTACAAATCTCAACCTAACCAGAGGTGCGGAGGGATACGCCCATAACTCTCAAGGGCCCGTTTTTCAAAGTCCTGCATGATGTTGGCGACTATGAGAGAAATGGGCGAACCCATAGTACAACTATGTTACTGTACATAATGTTGACCTTTGTATGTGAAGTATTTTGTGTTCAAACTAACAGAAGCAATTTTAATTTTTTGATTGTTTGAATTGTTTTATTTCGGTATCTTTCATAAAATGTTGACAATGAAAAAAATATCACATTACCATATCAATGTATTACAATAGCATTTTGATGTTTACAAATTATTATTATATAAACGAATAATCATATTTAATACAATTTGGTATACAAAATTTACATGACATACAGGTGGAAAATACCAGGGGCCCCTGTCATAAGGCAAGAATATTTTCAATTTTGAGAGAAGTCCGGGAGGACTAATTGTGAGTCTTCCTGTAATTGACACTTGACCGCTGTTATGGCGTGTTCTGGTGGAATATTCGTAAACAAAGCACTTACGTCATAATTAAAATACAATACAATCTCGTCTTTATCTATTTATATAACACAAACCATGACTTGTAGACACAATAATATATTTATCTTTCTCTATTGTCGGTATTCTTCTCTTGGTTATTCAGATTCAGATTCATAATCCGAGTTCATAATACATTTATTACATTTATAGTTTAGACTCTATGGAATTTTGTTGGGTTTTTTTCCTGGTACTGACAATATTCCAAATATAAAGACAAAAGATGCAAACATCATTATTGGGGAAGGACAATTGCCACTGCCCACCCCAATGTAATTATGTCAGTGTTTTCTTTGATTAACCTAGAAACATCTACAAAGACCTCAAATTCTTGGAGCTTTCTTGTCAAACCCAGGAGGAGGTAGACAGTTGGAAGGCGTCATTCCTGAGAGCAGGTGTCTACCCGGAGAGAATTAAGGCTACTGGTGAGGAGGACAACGTAAGTCAAATCAAACTTCTTATTAGGCCGGGTGTCTGTTTCATAAGCTTTTCGTAAGTTACGCATGACTTTACGAACGACTGGTGATCAGTTCTTGTGCTAAATGATTAAGAATGTGATTGGTGTAGCACCCAAGAACATGTTCCAGTCGTTCGTAAAGTCATGCGTAACTTTACGAACAGCTTTATAAAACAGGCCCCCGGTGTCTCTTTTGAACGTCTAAAATTCAAAGGCAAGGTCCACCCTAATGTCAAGTTGGTTTTAATAAAAGCAGAAAAATGAGAGAAACATATTAATGAAAGTTTGGCGAAAATCCATTAAAGAATAACAGTTATGAAGTTTCAAAGTTTTAAATTTGTGACGTCACATGCGAGCAGCTTTCCCAGTTGGCATGTAATATAACATAAAGTGCCAGTTTCACAGAAAATCGAACATGATTTTACTATATTTTAATATATAATCATAAACATTATTTCATACATGCTTCCAAGAAAAAAAAAATCAGTTATCATGAACCATTAAAAAAATGGCAATTTATGAATTTATTTTACATGACAAATGGAGAGCTGCTCGCATGTGATGTCACAAAATTAAAACTTTATAATCATGTTATATTTTCGTGGATTTTCGCCAAACTGTTTTGTTTTTGTCGTTTTTCTGCTGTTATTAAAGCCAACTTGACGTCATGGTGGACCTTGCCTTTAACACTGTGCAAATACACTGGTACATTAAAGAAGATGCTATTTAAGAACCTTTAGCAAAGTGTTGGGAGTTAGAAACGCAGTTTTCGTGGAATTATAAACGTCAGACTTTGATTTGAGTTTTTTGTCTCTAGTGACAAAAATTCCACTAGTAGTACTAATCTATATTTAGACAGTGGATGCGGGTCTCTTTATATCTCAATGAACAGTGCCACTGAGAGCTAAGTACATGGGTTTGTACATGTCTATGACCTTGCATTCCTCTTGTGCCTGACACATACCAGCACAGAAGTAGGTAAACCGTCTGGTATTACAGCACATGTACAGAAGTATACTGTAATTGGCCTGAAGTGAGATTTGAAACTGTGTACCTGGAACTTACACTTCTCAACTATTGGTTTTTTGCTCATTTTCAGAATCGAGATAATTTCTGATCTTCATATTTTACAGGCAACTGAAATAAGGTGAAAGTAAATAGCTTAAGGACATGAATATTGTCTTGCTGTGTTATGAGAGGATTGCAAATGAGATTCTCTACATTTAAAGAATCACAATCTCAAAAGTGATTGGTGTTGTAATATGTGTTTTTAAAAATACCAAAAGGCTTGGATGTTTTGAAATGTGGGTGTGGAGATAGAGGGATGGAGTAGATACGCTGGGCTGAAAGGGTTAGCAATGAATACGTATTAAAAAAGTAGGGAGGAAAGAAAATTGATCAAGACCTGTGAAAAGAGGAAAACAAAATAGATAGGACATTACATCTAATTGGAAAAGACGCTATTGAAGGAAGCACGAAAGAAAAATTGTCTATATGAAGAGGAAAAAGTATAATGACGTTGGAGAACATCAAATGGAAAGATTTATACTACACTGTATGAACCGTGTTTAGCGAGTAAACACCTTTTAAACACATTCTTGCTATCACTTTGTTGTTCGCAGGCTAAACGTCGTGTGTGAGTCCAATTTCTAAACACTGGTGTCAATAATCTAAACATACATTTTCTAAACACATCTTTGCTCTCACTTTCTAAACACACTTTTTACAGTGTACGTGTTGAAGGAAATGGCCCAAAACAAACAAGGCTGATGGAGAGTTTACTTTACTGAAACCTGCTGAACAGCCACTTTGGATGATTAGTTACAGATTTTTCAACTTCTAATAAAGAAGTTGTTATAATTCTAATAGTGCTCATGTTTTTTTATGAGGCTTGAATATTTTCTCCATTGAACTGTCAGAACATTGAACAATCTCTTCTTCCCGCTACCACTGAGAACGACTTGGAGACCCGGTACATTCACCGGCGGTCGAATCCAGAACCTTCCGGGATGGGCTAGGAGCTAGTAAATGTATAAGCGCTCCCCCTTCAAAACAAGAAAATACAGGAGAAAACAAAACAAAACAAAATCATCATGCCGGTTCCATACAAACATTTTGAGCCGACGAGCAAAAAAAAAATCAAAACAAATGAAAACGGAGGACAGGGGCGTGAAATATGAGCTGCTGCCGATACCGATACCGAAATTTAGAGAGTCACATTATTTTCAAAAAGGGTTAAATACAATTTAATCCAATTTTGCGATATTGTCTATGGAATAGATTAAATGATTAGCTTTTTGGATCAAAAGCTTTAAGTCTGCAACCTTTTAAACTAATGACCCTATACCTGCAATTAACAATTTCCTTATGTTTACGTACGGACCGACCTTTCAAGAGCCCCATTTTTTGTCCAGAAGGGTTTAGCAAATTATAATCAAACTTGACGATATTGTCTATTCTGTGTTTACATGAATTGATTAGCTTTTTGGATCAAACGTTTTTAAGTCGAGAAACTTTTAAACTAATGACCCTACACCTCCAATAAACAGTTTTCCTTATATGTATACTGACCTTTAGGGAGTCCCGTTTTTCTCAAGAAGAGTTTGGCAAATTTTAGTCAAACTAGGCGATATTGTCTATTCTATGGAATAGATGATTTACTTACCCTATATTGATCAAACTTTTTAAGTCTGCAACCTTTTAAACTAATGACCGTACATCTATGTTAAGTCTTCTGTTGTCAATCGTTCGAAGACTTCAACCGTGTTCCTCTAAATTATCGCTCTTTCTCTCTTTGGTGATTCCCACGACCTTGGATATTGATGTAATTATATTATTAGTATGATCATTCCCAGTTTAAATTGGAATCGAGAGTTACTCGTAAAAACTTTGTTGACATTTTTTTCCCCATTTTTAGGCATGTTATCGATAATACTGTTATAAGGTATAATGGGTTGTGACTTGTGAGGTATTGAAATTTATGAAACACGTTTTATCTTTATTTAGTGACAATTTATTGCATTTAATCCATGTAGAAATTTTAGTAAGTTCGGAATTTAGAATATTAACAAGTGTATTGAGGCATTTATGTGAATAAAATACACTAGTATCATCTGCAAATAATACATAGTCAGAAGGGATGAAGAATTTATGATTTAATTGATATAAATAAGAAAAAGTAGAGTCCTAAAATAGACCCCTGGGGTACACCATAGGTGATATGTGATTTATATGAGGTACTTGAATGAACTGCAACATATTGCTGACGATGAAATAAATATTAATCCCGGAAGTAAGAGAGAACTGTACCTCTGATACCATAATTATTTTGGCTTTTAAGTAAAAAATTTCGTGATTTATTGTATCAAAGGCCTTACTTAGGTCCATAAATACTCTTATTATACATTGCTCTTTCTCTTATATCAGCAAACCACTGAGAGTGCAACATCCATGGATCCCCAGCTTGAGCGACAGGTGGAGACCATCCGAAACCTGGTTGACTCCTACATGAGTATCATCAGCAAACAAATCAGGGACCTCGTCCCCAAGACGTGTATGGCATTAATCATCAATAATGTAAGTACGAATTTGTGGAAATTATTGTAAAGACATAACGTTTTAAACCTCATGCTTCTGCAACCAGCGATGAAGACATACCGGATGATATTATTTAATTGATAAATACTACACTTTTGTAGTACAACGAAGGGACGACAACAACAAAAAAATACATACGCAGTAGTCTGAAATGTTTTTCCCTTATGATTCAAAGAGTCCTTCTGAATTTTAACTTGCTGGAGAATAAGAATGAGATATCTCAGGCATATGTCTATGAAGAATGCGTGTTCTATTGAAATCGAATCGTCTCCAATGGGTTAACATACTGTATAGCATCATTGCAGCCATGCTGCAAGATTTGTTGATGTTGTTTTTCTTCAATTTCTGCATTGCATTTTATCTGCCGCCGGTGGCGATCCCAAAGAATTAGTCTGTCCCACTGAACTAGTGCAATAGTTCAGTAGTCTGTCCGAGGCAGCTAGTCGAGTGGGGAAAACAGACAAATAACAAAAGTCATGAAGCATGACTCTTGTTTTCAGAGCGCTTTACCCATCCACAAGGGGCCTACACCAAATCGAATTATGCCCAAGTGGCAGGATACCAGATTAATTGAATGTACGACGTTTGCTCCGGCGACAATTGCTCCGACAGTCACCTCAACAATAACCCTAATCCTAACCCTAACCCAAACACTAACCCTCACCCTATTCTGAATTGGAAACCCAATGGCAACCCTAACCCTAACTCTTTGTCTTCTGAGATTTTGCCACCGGAGCAACTTTCGCCGGAGCAAATGTCGGATCACCAAATTAATATGTTGATTTAAAAAAATCATGCAAACTACCATATTTACAAAGTGTAGGAAATTTGAAAAGATCAGAATTATGATTTGAAAGTAATTTCATATTTGTCTATTATTGGTGTCTGTTTCCATTTTCATTTACAGACGAAGGAATTTATTCTTTCTGAATTGTTGGCTCACCTGTATTCCAGTGGAGATCAGGTAAGATCCCCCCCCCCCACCAGCCAAATGAAATCGTCTATATGGAGGTAATAGAGTACTGAAGTGTGACGTCACTCTGGTTCAGAAATATGTGTGGACAATGGCAGAACCGGGTGCATCGCATATTTGATCTCCCTTATAAAAATAACCATGGTAATACCATGGTAATACTATGGTAAAATATGGGAAAACGATGGCTTACCATCGTATTACCATGTTATAACCATGGAGTACCATGATAGTACTGTGATAGTACCATGGTAATATACCATGGTAAATTGGCCAATACCATGATAAACCATGGTATTACTGTACCATAGGTTTATTTTTATAAGGGATCTGTTGGACTGTTTGTCAATTGAAGTTTTTGACTTCCACAAGATATTAATGCATAAGATATTCTTTCATATATTTAGAGCATTAAAATCTTATGATCGGTCAAAGCAGTGAATTCTTGTACCGGTCTATTTGTAGAAATTAATCAGAGCAAATATACACTCCTGCTCATAATTATGGAATATTTTGTTGATACTTAAGTTCTTTCTCCTATATCGTCCAAAATTTTCAAGATAAGTGTTTATTTCACAAAAACGCAGTATGTGAAGCAATTTTTGGATTTCATGAGATGACTAAAGTAAAGACTAAAATACATTTGAGCGCAATAACAATAATATATATATTTTTTTAATCCACCAAAAATCATGAAAAAGTATTAAATTAAAGTAATTAAAAAAACAACACAAAAATGATAAATTTTGATCTCTAATGTCAATTATCATTAAATTAACATCAAAATAGTCTATTACAAGTCTAATAACGCGCGTAACCACCACGTGACTAAACAACAACTCTGAATACCGCCATTTTTAAACAGAGGTTTTAGCGTCGAGTCGGACGCTACAAAATGCTTAGCGTTCCTAAAATACTTATATTATACTTGTTTCACCAGGGGTGAGCAAATATTAATCCCAGATGTACCGTTCACGGAAAAATGGCAACTTCTAAAATGTCTTTCAAATATTCCATAATTATGAGCATGAGTGAATGTCAAAAATCAATTGTGTATGTTATACAATTGATTGAGTTAATTTTGATTACTGCGTGAGTCCTTTGCAGAATACAAGGAATCATCAGTTAGAATTTACATTTTGTGATCATTTTAATACCAGCCACATAAGAAAAAAGAGCCGTTAATTATATTAAACAGCATTTTTAGGATTTTAGGATTTTCTCGTTATGAGCAAGAAAAGCCAATTCTATTGAGTGTTCTCTCCCATTTTTTTATTCATTTGATATTCAGGCATCACTCATGGAAGAGAGCGCGGACGAGGCACAGAGACGAGAGGAAATGCTGCGCATGTATCAAGCCACCAAGGAGGCCCTTCGTATCATAGGTGACATCAACATGTCCACCAAATCTACACCAATGCCTCCCCCCGTCGACAATGATGACCTTATCAAGCCGTTCACCAGTACTGATGGGTAATTTGTGTTTATTTTTTTATTTCTTTCTTTCCTTCATTATTTTTTTCGTTCATTCTTTCATTCTTTTTTTCTTTCTCCCTTCCTTCTTCCATCCTTCCTTCCTTCCTTCCTTCCTTCCTTCCTTCCTTCTTTCTTTCTTTCTTCTTTCCCGGGCTTCTTTTTCATGTCGCCAGTCCACTTCTTTGTATCATTCATGCCCTTCGCTAGGACCTATTCGAGTAATTAAAGGGAAATGACATTCAGACATCTGTGTTCTTGAAGGAGTACAGAACAATAAGAGAAATGAAAATAGTGAGAGTTTGAGCAAATTTGGCCCAACCGTTCAAGAGTAATAAATGTTCAAAATTTTATAAATCTGTAATTCTAGAATTAGCATCTATTTAACATGATAACGTGATAAGAGTGTGTAGAACAAAGGTCATTAAAACTTAAAATATGTTTGATACGATATTATGACAAATTGACGGAATTAGCATTAAATTTTGGCATCAGTAGATGAATTTTATAAGTCATTGATAACCCTTGTAGCTTTAGTTTGAGGTATGCGACATCACTGACATGAGTTTTGCGAAGTACACACCAAGAAATAAAGGTGTGCACAAGGTGCAACTTTGCGGAAATAGGTGCAGAGCCATTTCCACTGCGTGGGCGAGCGCAAGTTGCACCTTTTGAATTTCATGCATACCTTTCAAGCAAAGGTTGTTCTTGACAACCTGAAAGCTCGTCCGAAGCTTGTCCACATAGCAACAAGTAATATATTTATATATATTTATTCCAGGTATTGAAGTTCATTTAAAAATAACAGGTGAATGGAATAACTCGTCTCTACGTTCCCGGGAATGAAACAATGAAACATACATAACATTACGAAAACGGCGTATAGGTGCAAGTTTGCACCTTAAATGTTAGAAATAATGTATCTTTTACACAATTTTATCGGAGACAAGTAAGCAACGGCTTGATGGCGGAGTGTTAGAGCGTCCCTCTCACGTCCGAAATGTCGCGGGTTCGAACCCCAGTCCTAACGACTTGTATTTTTTATGGTGCCCTCATGCACATTTTATGTGCAAATCTGAAAGGTGCAAAGTTGCACCTTTAAAGGTGCTCCCAGTGTGACATTGGTCTGCACCTCTAAGGTGCAAAGTTGAACTTATTTTTCTTAGTGTGTACAACACTGTACGAGTATTGGTATTGCTGGACACAAAATTACCGAAGGGTAGAGGTGTAGGTCTATCCATTCTTGAACAGTAACTTTCTTTCGACTGTTAGTAATATCTCTGTTTTTCTGTTGCATGATTTGTGTTTTTTCGTTCAGTTTACCCCCAAGTACTGCAAGTTCAACGAAAAGGTAAACGCACTTTATCGTTAAAAGTTGAGCTTAGCTGTATTGTACGACATTGCTTCAAAGTCCTCACTGTCGCACGTCCATGTTTCTTTCTTTCTTTCTTTCTTTGTTAGCGTTGTTGCTTTTCCTCTTTTTCCCTTGTCTCGTGTCCGCCTGCTTTATAATGTGATTAAAATGAAAACGTAATAGTTCCTAACATGTAATACTGGAACTGTTTATTTTCTTGAGAAGTGCATTCGCTGTTGGATCATTTTGCTTTACAGTAATTCTTTGCCTGTGAATCGCTATGCTTGAGATATAACACAATTGATTTTCTGAATTTTACAAAGCAACTTGGAATAAGTAATCATGTTTCATGAAGTGAATTTTGTAAAGATGTTGAACAGTACAAATGCAGTTGTTTGATTTGATCAACTGATTAATTATGCTCTGCCATAACATTGTATTGTTATTGTCTCAGTTTGTAACCCCTCAGTGGGGCAATAATGTTCTTTACTTTTTTCCCCTTGGTAAGATCAAATAATCGTTTAGTATAAAAGTCAAGTTTTGAAGTTGTCCGTCAGCATTGGGAGCAGTTAAATGATTCCACCATGTCTGCTGCCAGCGATATAATTCCGAAAATTAAAGGCAAAATTCAACTGTGATTCCAGTTTTAAAAAAATTTGAACTACATAATCCTTTGTGCCATGTGTATCTGAGGTAAGATCAAAACATGAAGCCCTGAGAAATTGTACTTTGAAAAGATCTAAAGTTTAAGTTCCTTTAAAAAGTGTAATTCAATGAGCGACCGTTCCATTTTTCACCTCATAGGCCTTTTCTCCACCGAAGGTACTAATATTCATCTATGCATGTTTTCCTAGTGACAGCATAAATGTCTAAATGTTTTTGTTCCAGTATGTTTATTCTGTCTATTTAGACACTATCGTGTAGGTATAGATGTCACCGTTTGACAATTTTTAGATGGTACTTAACACAATGTTAAACAGTACACACGCATGTTTTTAATTTTATATTTTTATGCAACTTTTCGTTAGACCTGCACCCATGCCGTCGGCGGGCAGTGTTAACCGGAGACCTACCTCCCGACCACCGCCTAACCCACCCGCACCGTCATCACAGGCTCCTAGACCTAGTCAACCCAGTGTCCCAGGTAGACCAGATATGGTATCTAGACCAGCCCCATCAATCCCACGGTAAGCATCTGTTTACTTAGAATAATCTTCCGTTATCATTTAAACAATCTGTCGTGGACATTCTAGAAACAAACTTCGAAAATTGTATTATTTCCACAATTCTGTGTAGTTTGTGTTGTTTTCATTTTCTATTTGTGTTTATCTCATTAATCCTTATCTATTTCCAATTATCTCTTCAATTCACCTGATAATTGAAGTTACATGTAGTTCCTTAATGATAATTGCAGCCAGGGGTGTCGATCCATGTTTCGGATTGGGGGGGGGGGCAAAAGTGAAAACAAATGTCACAAATTTTCGGCGAGCTCTGCGCGCAAAATTGCTACATAGAAGTTTGCTCGACGAAAAATTGACAATGTTGTATGTGTAGTAGCATTTATTATGCTAGTTTTAATGGTTTTATAGTGCTTTCCAATGAGTTTTAAACATATCCTTGCCTTGCATATTATGATTTTAAGTTGTCAAAATTATTGGGGGGGATTTATATGTTTGCCCCCCCCCACCCCAATATTTTCATTGGGGTGGCGACTGCCCTCCTTGCCGCCCCAGGATCGACGCCCCTGATTGCAGTGTAAGCGTTTTGACCCTGGTATGAATTGTAATGTAATGTAGTAATAATAATAATAATAATATCTTATATTTACCCAGGGTAGCCACTTCAGTCAAATAGACTGTTCTTCCAGCGGGCCCTGCATAACATAAATGCTATTATTACCCTTCTCTGTTCTAAAATGCCGAGCGTTTGGCTAGAAAGCAGAAGGTACCATTTTTAAAAAGTCTTTGGTATGACCCGGCCGGGGCTCCAACCCGCGACCTTCCGATTGTGAGGCGGACGCTCTAACCACTCGCCATCACACCGGTAGTGTGATCTTTAGGGATGGAGTCGAGGCCAACAGTTCCGAGTCACAAGGCCTCTGGAAAAAAAAATGTTCCCATAGACTTTAAACACATTACTCAGTCCGAGGCTAAGGCTAAGGTCGGCTAAATCTGGCCTCAAGGCCGGCCTCGACTCCATCTCTGGAATGTTACTTTTCCTTGTCTATACTTTTAAGCACCAGCCATCTTTTTAACCAACTTATATTATCTGTATTGGTCTAATTTTTATCTTCCAGACGACCGGAAGCACCGTCCAGGGCACCTCCCTCGATTCCAGACAGGCCTTCAGTACCATCCAGACCTTACTAAAAATAAAACAGAGTTTAAGAAGAATTATAGGCATCGCCAACTTCTAGAACTGTACCTACCGCCCTCATTTGTCTAATAGAAGAAAGGTAGTCGTGCGCACCTATGTTGTTGACAGTAACTGGAATTTAATTGTACAAATTTGTGTTTCAACTCGTTTCTGTACATATTCCTGACACCAATGTAACCGATACATATCCCACTCCTGACGCCAAATGTGACCGAACATATCTCACAAATAATACAAATAAATAGTCACCATTTTGCATAACAAATAACATATAGCACTTTATTTATAAGCTACAATAACCAACATGCAACAATAAAAATAAATATTAGACCCGCGGTAATTTACCACTCACCTGCAGTTCAAAACAGCGACTGAACACTTTTTAATTATGAACTCCTGACCATGAAATTTACACAGCAGAAGCCTTGAACAATGTACTTGATTAGTTGTACTAGAGTAGTTTTATCCTGAAGGATGGACTTCTTCCAATCCTGCTATTTCCTTTAGATGCTTCGGTTTATTAGTCGGATTCAGTTATCATCAATTAAATGCGACACATATGTTGATGAACGTTTATCTGGGCAGGAATTCATGCAGAAACACATGCCAGTGAACTTGAACTTTTGCCGAATTGCAACCCTTTTGAGTCTGTGATCACAATTCTATACGATAAATGGGTGGGAGTGTGGTTACAATCATTATGGGTTTTTCCGAAAATGATACGTTATAGACTGTTTTTTACTTATTTAAAACGGGATTATTATTCTCCTCAAATCTTATTTATAACGCCTGATTTAAAAAAAAAATCATCTAAGTTCATCGAATAAAATACCCCTCAACAAACTAGGTATACATCGATCATCATGTCCAATACTCACGTTTTACATGTCGAACCACAGACGTGACCAAGTCTGACCAAAGAGGGCCATGTCTCCCCCCTTGTTGATAGATAAACTCGAAAGCTGAAAATTAAAAATTATTTTTAAAAATCAATGAATAAATAAATAAAATAATAAATAAAAACATTAAAGGAATTTAGAAGTTTGGTCAGCAGGTTAACAGCAGATTATGCTGCAGCCCAAATTCTGTTTCCTTGGTGTGTCCTTCGAGTGAAAGTAATATAAATAATGTCACGCTGCTGTGTCAAAGGTATCGTGGGGAAAAAACTAATACTGTCTTGTACTTTGACATTATTTTCAGTATTTCCTAAAGCAGAAATCACTTTTCAGCTGGACATGCATTTGCAGTCCTATTCGCATTGTTCAATTAGTATCATTATAATAACTCACGACTTTTACAACAATCTTTGCTTCACAAAGTTTCCACGGTATATGTAATATATGTAATATACATGTACAACATGCATGTTTAGATTGTTAAGGTTTATGTTAATACATGGTGTGTTTGTGTTTTTATTCCACATCAGTTGTATGATAAATGTTCGTGTAGCTTTGACAAGAAGCACCTTTTCTTTTCTTTTCAAAGGTGACCTATATAAACACTTAGTATTGAGACTAACGTGCTGGTTTGTTCGTTAGAATGTTTTACGTATTCCTAAAAAAATGATTGAAACTAATCACAAAGCAGCTATATATTTATATAACCCAGATAGAATGGACATTGCCATTCATACTGTTGCATCATTAATCATGTTATGTTTATTAAAATATTCACTGTTCGTTTGATATCCTACATTTTAAGACAACCGAACATCCTTTAGATGGCCCGTTTAAATTATGACAGTATGCAGTGAAAAAAAAAATGGAATTTAAATCTAACACTAAGCATGCTAAGGATGTTACCCTACATGCCCTATATAGGGCCTACAGCGAGACTCAAAAATAATTGTCAGTTCGAAAATACTTTTGTGACGCAATCACTGAACTTCAGTGGACGCAATACAGTGTACTCACATTAATATCATTATCAAGGGCAGAGTCTTAGCATGCCGTTTGTTCTGTTCAGTTTGGTTGTTTTAATCTCGAGATATGTTAACTAACAATGAAAACGTAAAATCACAATTGTGCCACCTTTACTACAGTCAATGATTGCATCAGGCCCTCTTCCTTAGGAAAAGTGGCACAAAGTGATTTTGTCCTTTCGTGGGTAACTAAACATTATCTCGAGATCAAAATACAGAACAAACAACATTTGAAAGCTGAGACCATGCCCTTGACTTTAATGTAAGCAACACGTCACAAAGTACTTTCTAATTCCAAAGGGGGCGCTTTTCACTTGCACATTTTTTTAGACACACTGTAGATACCGGATGTTGTGAGAATTTTAACACCCGGGTCTGATTTTAACACAATAATGACTTTTAATCCCAAGATATCAGCTTTAACACCAAAATGTATTTAAGAATAACACCATAATCTTGTTCTATATTGGACTCAGTAGTGGCGATTTCATGTGTGTGTGTGGGGGGGGTGGAGCGGAAATAGCGAAAGCGAAATATTATACTTATCGCGCGGAAAAAGCGATGTCATAATCATGTGTTAAAAGGACAAAGTGTAAATTTGAACTCCCCCCCCAGTGCATTTAACAGAGTTTAATAATTTATTACCATCGCATTCGCTTTTTGAACAGGATTTTCAAATACAAAATCCGTCGAAAATGCTTTAAAAATGATGATGATGATAATAATAATAATAATAATAATAATAATAACAATAAATGGAATTTTTATAGCGCCGTTATCCATTTTGTTTAAATGCTCAAGGCGCTTTATACAAATTAACAGAAAGAAAGAAAAAAACGACATAACAAAAATAATTTCCACACCACAAAAAAAGAAAACCGTCTGCCTTCAAAATGCACAACTAAACAAGTGGGTTTTTAGGTTACCCTTAAATGACGTCAAAGAGTTGGAGTCCTTCAGCTCCTGTGGCAGTGAATTCCACTGGGCTGGTCCGGCGTGAGCAAAAGCTCGATCCCCCTAAGATTTTTTAGATAATGGAACATGTAAAAGACCGGAGTTGGAGGATCGTAAGGATCATACAGGTTGGTACTGATGTAACAGAGACTTATTGTAATCAGGGGCTGTTCCGTTGATAGTATGATAAACCAAAAGAAGGATCTTATATGATATGAGATATGAAGGAAAAATATATTGCGCTTTCAAAATCGAGAGGGGCGATTCCCCCCCCCCCCATATTTTTTTTAAAGTTTCATAAGTGCAATAATGTTGGAAGTAAAACAATAGAAAATTGATGAATGTCTCACTTTTACAATAATTCTAATGCGTTTTTACCAAACAAATGAATGTGTATGTACATGTATGCACACAGAGGTGTGTGTAGATTATATTGTTTGTGTATGCGTGTGTGTACGCGTGTCAGCGTTTTCCTTCGACTTTGTAAACTGTAAATTCATAAAACCAAACTCTTAGTTTTCATATTTCTACCGTGGAATTGGTTAACACTCGTGCTTACTGCAAACATCGTACACTCGTCTTTAGTCCTTTACCGATTCTCTATCATGCACTGACTACAGTCGTAAACCAAATCTATTCGAAAAACGGTATTGCCATAATGACAATGGCAGTATATAATATTTACTTAAGTCATTACACCTGGGGTCATTTGCATAAAACTTTAACCAGACAAATTTCTCTGGTTTAGTGTAAAAAAAAAAACTCCGGTTAGCGTGATTTTACCATTCATTTTACCATATAGGAACAAACTCTGGTAAAAATAGCCACAGTTTTCTCTGGTTAAAGTTTTGCAATAGACCACTGGTTTATATCAAATCCGTGTGTGCCGTTGAATGTAAGTATATTGTGTGTTTTAGTATTGTAAGTTGCAAACATGATTGATGTTGTAGACGTACCTCGGGTTATTTTGAAATCTAATTTAATTTCGTTTGATTAGTTAATTGTCAGTGGCATATATAAAGTTCTATATTTTTTGCCAGTATGTTACGCCCACGTTTCAGTGATTAGTTATTAGTGACGATGTCGAAATGGATTTTCTGCGTCGATACCCCTGGGGGGGGGGGGGCCTCGCTCTCCCACAAGGCCTGCTACCGCACCCGCCGTCCCAGAAAGCGTCGTAAAGGGTCCCCTTTCTCAGCTTCGAGCGTCGTCGACGTCTTTTGGAAATAACGGTACTTTTTCAACTCAAAATCGCTAGCAATCGCCGCTTAGGGTAGCCTTCTCACATGTCATGCCACTTTAGGGTTACTATTGTGGTGTTGCAGATTACGCCATTTAGGGTGCAAATTTGAGTACATCTATTACCATCGTCCAAAATGAACGTTTTTAATAAGGAAAATTAATAAGATTTATTGATTGACTTTTTCGGGTTTCTGCAATGTACAGATAATGTTTTAGATAGCAGAAGACATTGGTAGGGAATATAATAAGTTGATTTCTACCTGATTTACGCACTTAGGGTATTAAATTAGTGGATTTCCAGTTACACCACTTAGGTATCAAATGATGGATCTTCAGTTGGTGTCACGCCGTTAGAGGTACTTTATTCTATATGTTCGTCCATTTAGGTCACAAATTTTGTAATGAGAGGTTACGCCGTTTAGGGTGCATTTCTGAGTGTGTTGGACCACGGGTGGATAACAGGCCGTCTGGAGAGGGCGACCGCCCCGGGTCGATACGTCGATAGAATACATTTTCATGTCGGCAATATATCGAACTAATTTTGGATTAAAACTGGCCGTCAATATAATACGGTGCACGACGTGTAATATATTGTACCGTTGAAAAATTCCACACACACACATTCCAAAATTATTAAAATAGATTTTTTTTGTTACTTCGGGGGATTAAAAGAGAAAACTTTGTATCAGTAATATTGACTTTCAGTATTCTGTTTTTGTGTCAACATAGAGAGAAACATGTCGACATGTTGCAATGTGCCCAAACATCACTTTGTCGACATAATTTATGTCAACAACACCATTAGTTGATTATGTTTGTCATTTATCAGTTATGTGATGATTCCATAATAATAAAGTCTTTATTACTTCCAAAAAATTATTTACACATTAATTCGGTGGCAGCATGTATTACTTTGTCACGTGTGTACAGTTTATTTAGTTTGTTTGTTTGTTTGTTTGTTTGTTTGTTTGATTGCTTGCTTGCTTGTTTGCTTGTTTGCTTGTTTCAAAATGGGTTGTTGACGAAAGGAGTTTATGTAAGTTGTGATATGCACAATACGTTAATCGTCGCTGTTCACAAAGAACGGGATAAAGGCAAATGGCAAGACTGGAAGAAGTCTTCAATTATGACACAATGCTTTAAGAATCAAGTAAACTGTTAAAACTGCTGTGAAGTTATCTTAATCATACACTTCCCTCTCTTCGGAAAATGCTATGCCGTGACAATGAAATTTGTTGTGTAGCTGTCTATGGGATCAATTAATTTCTATCAAGGAGGGACATTTATTCAGAATTGGTAAATTAATGCTTGCTCTCCTGAAGTAAGCAAATTCAAGACAAATCCTTCCAGCCTAAATATACACACCATCCACTACATGTTTCAAGTCATATCTTTGTTGAGGCAATTTCGTCTTCTCCTAATCATGTTCTCCCAATCACGCCAATGCCCTGTATCACATTCTGCTCCCACCTACGTCCAGAACTTTATACATCTATATACACATACACTAAGATCAGTTCCAGACAAAAGCTTAATGGCTATTTCTAGACGTGTGTTGTTCATGGATGATGATGATGATGATGATGATGATGATGATGATGATGATGATGATGATGATGATGATGATGATGATGACGACGACGACAATGATGATGATGATGATGTCTAATCTATCCAAGGTAGCATCTTCAGTCATAAACACTGCTCTCCCAGAAGGCCCTGAAAATATTATTGTTACCCCAGTTTACAGCTGGTCCCTATTTCACACCTGGATACGGAGCAGCAACATGGATAAAGTGCCTTGCTGAAGAACAAAATACCCTTGACGGGAATCGAACCCAGACTTTCAGGGAACAATCCACTACACCACCTCACCTCCAGGTCACGGGTCACAATTGTGTTAGTACTTTTGCTTCTGAACTTTGGAATAATCTTCCACTCAATCAAGGAAATGCTATTTGCGTAATATCTTCACAAAAATTTCAAAACCTATCTATTTTTCTATATTTTGGGGGTTTGGGGTCCTTACTTCGATGTAAATGCTGTGGTATAGGCCTACTTATAATGCACACGATACTCATTATTTACAGACTCTGCAAAACGAACGTACATAATGGCAAAACATGTCGAGTACATTTTGTTGGGTATATTAATCGCTCTACCTTTGAGTTCATCAACATGCCCCACCTTCTCTCTGGATCTCGACCTCTTCTTTGGGTCAAAGGTCATCCTCGTACAAAACACATTTCACCTGGAAGCACGAAAAAAAAGTTTGAAAAGATTTACCGAACAATTTAATCGCGACCCTTGACCTCGACTACAGCAATTAAAATACCCCAAGTCATTGAGGGAACGGAGACCGCCAAACCGTAGGTGATAATTTACGTAGGGGGGCCTACGTCATCTTGCGTGGATTCGAAGATAATAACGTTAATAATTGGGTTAATATGTTCATTTTCTGTGCGTTTGACGCGATATTGCCGATAAATCATGAATATAACCCGTAATTTATGGACAAGGTGTGACATTTAGGGTGTGATCGTCGGCGAGATTGCAGTTTGCTTCCCAGTGATTCACCATTCGATACTTCAAATAATTCAAAGAGATGTAGAAGAATTTCGTCATAAAATGCGTAGGTGGGTTTCGTTTTTGTAGACCTTAAGATTTTGATTTTGAACATCACCGCCTGTAGACGTCATCACGGGCGGAATATCCAGGTTCAGTTCAGTGATGCGGTATCAGAAAACACTTTTCAGACCCCATGGAAGAACAGTGGGATTCTCTAAATGTCTGCAATATCTCGAGGAGGGGTGGGGGCACTATCATTACAAGGTGTACACCATGCGCGTGTGAATAACACAGGTAAAAGGAGTTGTTTTTTCACGAACGGGCGATGTACTTGCGTATAGCCGCGTACAGTGAAAAGGATATCAAAATCGCCAAAAATCGGAGGGGGGGGGGAGGTATACTTTAACAGAAGACTTAGGCCTACTTGATACGGGTATCTTTTCAGATTGTTAATACGTATGTATGGTATTCTAAGATCGCATGATAAATACTGGTTTAGGGTCCATTTTGAAAGTCCATAACGAGCATGGTGTATACACCTTGCAATGAAAGTGCCCCCCCCCCCCCCGTGCAGTATTTATGTTTTCTCTGATTGTGAAATGGCTTGTTATTACGTATTTTGATTCAGTATTACGGAAATTAAACAAACAATAAAACATGTATTAACCCTTTCACTATCTCTGCCAACTGAAGAATTCCTGATTAACACTCGTGACACTGATATAGTGTTAATACGATTTCAATCACATGGGATTTTTCTTTGTACGATTTCACAAAAATTGAAAAATTGTTCAGTCATTCATGAATGATACGTCCGACAATTTACGCTGGCAATTGAAAAGTGTGTGTGTGTGCGTGTGTGTGTGTGTGTGTATGTGTGTGTGTGTGTGTGTGTGTGTGTGTGTGTGTGTGTGTGTGTGTGTGTGTGTGTGTGTGTGTGTGTGTGTGTGTGTGTGTGTGTGTGTGTGTGTGTGTGTGTGTGTGTCTGTGTGTCTGTGTGTCTGTGTGTCTGTGTGTGTGTCTGTGTGTGTCTGAGTGTATGTGTGTCTGTATGTATGTGTGTGTGCGTGCGTGTGTGCATGTGAGGGTGAGGATACTATGCACATCTGTTAAAAAAAACACCTGGGCATTGTTTATCCTACTCACGAAATATTTCATTATATTGTATGATATTGTATGATATTGTTATTCTTTCAGTTTCTCCACACGTATTTGAACACTTTTGACAATGCACCCCTTATGTATCTAATCTATTGTGTATCTATTCCTCGTTCTCCTCCTCGTCGTCGTCGTCCTCCTCCTCTGCCTCTTTCTCCTTATTTTCTTTTTCTTCTTCTTCTTCTTCTTCTCCTTCTTCTCCTTCTTCTCCTTCTTCTCCTTCTTCTCCTTCTTCTTCTTTCTCCTCCTGTTTTCCTCCTTCGTTTTATTTGATAAAATAGGACCAAAAAAAAGACAAGACAGAGGGAGTCTAATTTATCAAATCCATCGTCTTAAAGAAAATATCGAAATCACGATTTTAGAAGAAATTCAGCATTTCTCTACCAACTACACAAGACTATCCTGGATGTACCTTCTATTTAAAGACTTTTCGAGATTTCAAACCTTACTTCATTCCTAGGCTATAATGCAATATACCATATTCAACTTCATAAATGCTTCTATCGTTTATTTCAGTGAGGTTCCCCGTGTATGACAGTTTCTCTCTACATGAAAAAAGATTAATGTTTTCAGTTCATACAAAATGTCAGTTTTAGTCAGCATCAACGCAGCAAACACTCTTTATCCGCGCCAAAGATATGATTAACAGCACGATAAAATGTTTTAACGATAATAGTCAGACGACGGGTATGATAGCGATGATTAAGATACGAGTTGTCGACGCTGTAAACATGATGTTAAATGCAACCACACGTTTTGGCGCGCATTCATTTTGGCGCGAACCACCACGGCGTTGAACGCCAGACGACAGAACACGGTGTTTGCGAAATATCCATCAGCAAATTATCGACGTCCCCTACCTGTCCCGCTAACTAAGACCCGGTAACACTATCCGGGGAATTGTCATCCAGCTCAACCTGACAATTCTCAGCTTTTCCTCATCTTCATGTTGCAAGAATGCAGCAGAAGTATAAAGCTGTCAGATGGGAGAAAAAGAGGTGCTCCCTCGAGGGGTAATTGGTGAGCCATAAATTCGCGGGTTCTTCGCCGAAGACAGATACCACAGCCTGCGAGTCGCCACCCTAGGTGTTTATCACGAGCGAGGAAACCTCGAGGATTTCTGCTAAACGTTTCTCATCTTTAGCAGAGGGCCGCTACACTCAATTAAACCTCCGAGAAAGAGGCGACTTGACCTTGACGATTTGACTGATGACGTGTTGATCGGGGCTGATTTTTTTTCTCTCTCAAAGACTTGCATCCATTCAGTTTAGACGGGATTTCATTTTCAGGTACAGATTAGGGTTAATGACACAACTTTGTAGCTTAAACCTAAAGAACGTGTTTTGGATCTGTGTGTCGTCAAAATGCCTCTTCACATGTCTAAGATAAAACCTTCTTACATGACAGTGATGAAAGTTATGCCGTTCTTCATCTATCCTTAACCACAATATATTTCAGTAGGGAAAATAGCCCCTTACTTTTTAGGCCACTGCACCGAATTGACGGAAGATTATTTCGGGTTGTTTGCCCGTGCACCCATCCTACTGCTTATAACTACTTACTGGATATCAATCAAACTTGGTGAAGTAGGCCCATTTACTATGTTGCAACAGTGACAACATCCGAATTTTAAGATCCAAGGTGAAAGACTACGAGGTATTTACATGGTTAACTTCAACTTTTTTTATGGTGCAAATTCCAAACAAAAAGAAATGAAAAGGTCATAAACTTTAAAATCGCGCTTTTCCTTACGCATTTTTTTCTTTTCTAAAGGGGTTTCTCCGGTAATACAAAAGGAGAGGGGTTGAACACCCCAATCACCCCTCGGTACCCATAAATGGCTCTGTTACACCTCTCTCCCACCTCCCTGGTTATACAAAGCTTCATTTTTATGCCGAGACTGAATATTCTCATTAACTTTGCAAAGTATGTTCCCTTGCCCTCGATTTTCCTGCAATTTATTCGTGTCACAAAAAGAACAGAAATAATTTGATTCATGTTCTATTGTCAGCGTATAAGTTGTCCCTTTGAAGTGCGCTGTTTATGCATCATAATTATCATGCACCTCGTTTGCCTGTCTGTCTGTTTGTCTGTCTGTCAGGGGTGTCGATCCATTTTTCGGATGGGGGGCGGGCAAAAAGTTTTAAAATGCCGCAAAATTGCAATTTAACATTTCGCGCGCGGAGCATGCCGAAAATTTGAAAAATGATTGTGTTTGATAGTATTTTTATGTTACGTTTTTTAAAACATATTTTGCAATATCTGCTTGATTGCTTGCTTGTTTACTCGCTTGCTTGTTGGTTGGTTGGTTGTTTGGTTGCTTGTTTTTTTACTTGCTTTCTTGCTGGATTGATTGATTGATTGATTGATTGATTGATTGATTGATTGATTGATTGATTGATTGATTGATTGATTGATTGAGTGAGTGAGTGATTGATTGATTGAGTGATTGATTGATTGATTGGTTGGTTGGTTGATGATTGATTGATTGATTGATTGATTGATTGATTGATTGATTGATTGATTGATTGATTGATTGATTGATTGTTTGTTTGTTTGTTTGTTTGTTTGTTTGTTTGTTTGTTTGTTTGTTTGTTTGCTTGCTTGCTTGCTATTTTTTTATGGTTTTCAGGGCTTAATCTTACTGTATTTATACACTTATTAATATCGTAACGAAGCTAAAGTATATTTTGGTTGATCCATGTGTTTAAATTGACATGTTTGCTGTCAATATGATTAATACGGAAATAAATCGAAACAATATATTGTGAAGTAAAGCAAGAAACTATGACAAATGGTTTTGGCACATTAAGGTTGCCATATGGAATACATAAATAAATGATGGACTTTCAACGATTTAAAGGTCGCGTAGTCCCGAAATGAAGGAAAGACGTGCTATCCAATTCAATGATAACGGATCTATGATACTACCAGAAAAAAATAGAATAAAAGAAAAAAAATCGGTTATCTGCTTAAATGAATTAGATTTTAATATTAAGACTCCTTTTTCGGAAATACGTGTAAGAGAAATGTCATCTTTCAAAATTTTGATGAGATTTTATGACGAAATACATGGCAACGATGCAATCATTAAATTTTCCATTGCGACGAGAGCAAATTAATCGTAAAAGTGGCAACATACATGTAAGCACTGTTCAAGTTTTGACTGAAATGAATACATCTGCGTTAATTACACAATTCAGGCCGTTTTGTTCCTTGAAACACTTCTCCGTTTCAAACTTCTTCTAGACTGAAGTTGTCTTGCCATGCCAATAATTTTGCAGGCAATAAGCTAGAATAATTTATAATGTAGAAATTCACATAGGCCTAAATCTTAACTTTTCGCAAAAGCTTTGGAGCTGAAAAGTCAGGTTTCGAGAAAATAAGTGTTGATTAATAAACTTAATAACCAAATGCAACTACGTGACGTCTCTCTCTGTATTTGTCTGATTGTCAGACCTTATTCAGATATCATTTAAAAAAACTGAATACCTGCTGATCAAAGCTCACAAAGTCCAGAAAAAAACACATCAGGGCAGTTGGACGAGATAACCAAGCAATCCGTGCTACGGTTGGACACTGCCAAGTTCAAAATTAGTTTGTGAAAGTTACATGCGCTGTCTGAAACCTGGACTGCCATTACAAAATACATCTTAAGCAACGGACCAATATCTAACGATATCATTTCTATGTGTGCAAATCAAACACACGGCCTTTAATCTGATCAATTAAATCACGTAATCGATACGGATATCGATCACAAAACTACCGATCGCAAAATGACCGCGGTTTTCGCATCATATTTCAAGGACAGGGAAAAACTTTAGTTTTGACATAATTTATGTCTTAGCCTCATCAGATACGGCAAAGAGTGTCTGTAAGTGGCTGGTTGACCTTCCCGATAAACTTTTCGACATTATACACCCCGCGTGCCGTGACAAATTGGGTTTTCTGGGCGGTATGAATTAAACGAGAAAAAGGGGGTGAAGAAAGTAATCTATTGATGTATGGTACAAGTATGTAGTTTGGGGAGGTGAAAATCCACTGACATATACCTTTTTGCACAGCGCTTGTACGCACAAGATTTGAGGTTTCTCCTGCTATGCAAAATAGCTTCTTTGAAGTGTTGAAGAGGCATATATTAGTATTTTGGAGTACTTCAAGGACTAGACATTGTTTAGAGCATTTTCACTGAAAGGCATGTCTACATTTCATCTCGAGTATGATTGGCATATCATGGTGTGAACTCTCTTTAATGTAAGGAAAAGCATCAGGCTATATCCTTGCTTGGAAATCCACATTTCAGTGCCCTCAGTGTAAAACAAAGGAATTCAGCACATGTTTTGTCAAAATTTTGAACTCTTCCGACGTCTGTTATTCCTACATTTTATGCTGGTTGTGATATTGATTGATTAATGTTTCGTCATCAAAAAAGCATCCGATGAATTGATATTTGGATTTAAAATCATCGTCGTGACATAATACCAATTTATGATCCCGGAGAAGACGTTGCCATGGAGACGAGGACGCTCCGTCGATAATTCAGATCGGCGGTCAACTCGGCTGCGACCAACGGCGTCAAAGCGATGTTGATTGTCTTAATGATTTGGGGCGTAACCAACATCTGTGACGTCACGTCACTGGCTCCTAGGTCTCGGAAACAGACACAAACCGGAATCATCATTTACTTTTACAAGATAGAGGAGAACAACTTTAGCTGATGGTGATTCTCTGACTTTAACCACGTCGATCTTTTTGCAATCTATCATTTTTACTTGCATGTTTGGCTGTATCGATTGTTTGATTTCTTTGCTTTGGTAATGAGTAACGTTTATCCATTCAGTACAGTTTTTGGTCTGTCCGGTCTCTTGTTCCACGAAGTTTATCGTTGCAAAAACGTTTAAGATATTACGGGACCTACAAGCGAGATCTCGACATTTTAGATGCATTTAATAGATTTTCTTCTTAAGATAGTCGTTATCATATCGCAATTATTGACAATAGTGCCTATACTTGTCATCGAAATCACGCTACTTTCCGTCTGTCATCATTCACCGAAAGATAACGAGCAGATATAGCGACCTTCCTTGCCGAAACTGTGACGTTATCATCCTAAAAATTGACTCCTGATAAACTTATCTTCCTGCCGATGACGATCACCAGAAAACTACCAGTCGGGCATCTCAACATCAGCATCACGTCGCCGGGAGAAATAAACACCGACACGGATAGGTAGATTAGCACCACCAAGATAAGACGTTCACTGAGAGCGCTTTATTCGAACATTTGAAACGAAGATGGTTTAGCGACATTTGCCATTTTATCATCATTTTTGCCGTACTTTGATGTAAAATTTTCCGCGAAATACGATTCAGAAGCGCTTGATTGTCGTCCAACCGTACTACTACTATGCGATGATAATCATGATACGAAGCGGACGGATGTAAAGTTGAATATTCATTCTTATTTCGGGCGCTTAATAACAGACTTTAGGCTCAATTCGTAGGAAACGGTTAATAGTAATGACGTTTTACACAAATAATAACATATAATTTTATTCAAGTTTAATGTATCTACTGAATTCAATTGCTTAAATGAAAGTGAAATGAACGTATTATTTCTACTGAAGCAAAATCGCAATACTACGATATTCCCGGTCAAAACTCGTTGTGTTGGAAGAAGCTGAAGGTGTTGTAGCCTTAATAATACATGTTTAAATCAACGGTTTTGCTTTATCAAGTTCACACAACTACCTCTGTTTTTAGTTGTTTGTTTTTTCAAACAAATTTCACTCATATAAAGTGTGACGGCAGTGTTTATCTCCTGCCTTGGCTGTGGATGTGACCGCAGGTTTTGTGTCACAGAAGTTTTAGTTCATCGCGATTACCAAACATGATGATATTATAAACCTATTACAAAATTTGACAGACACGGCAGAGGAGGCTCGCTCAAATTTGTCTCTGGTTTGGATCGCTACATCTCTCATGAATCGTTGTAGGACGTTTTTTGTTCTCGCCAATGTATTTTAAACAACATGACAAGTGTACTTGCCGCTCAAATCTGAATCGTCACCCTCTTGTGAACGCAGTTTAATGATGAGCAGACTATCCAACTGACACAAGGAACGCAAAGTACTCTTCCCATTCTGAGTGACTTTCCTGACACATAAAGAATTCTTAATTGAATCATAACTTTTCGAATGAATTCTAAGATGGCGAACAAACGAAAATCCTTCCTCATTCGCGACATTTTGGGTGAGAATTTCTCGGCAGTCAGACAGCAGGCCTACAACCTGTTGGGCTACCGGCGAGACGGCGAGGCGTACGCAGTGTTGGCCGCTGCGAACTCAGGACGCACAACTATGGCAGGTAAATTAATCGCCGTTGTATAAAATGAATGTAAACTAGTTTTGGATGGAGAATAAGAACTTCTAAATAAAATTTCAATTCCCTCTTTGTCTTCCTTTTCCTCTTTCTCTTCCTCTTTTTTCATCTTCCTCTTCTCTTCGTCCTTCCTTTTCTTCTTCTTCTTCTTCTTCTTCTTCTTCTTCTTCTCCTTTCTCTTCTCCTCCTACTAATCCTCCTCCTCCTTGTTCTCCCCCTCCTTTTTTTCTTATTCTTCTCTACCTCCTCCTTCTTGTTTCCTCTTTTTCTTCTTCTCACCAAGTTTGTTCTTCTCCTTCTCCTTCCTTCTCCTTGTCCCCCTCCTCCTTCTTGTATTATTTTTTTTTAAATTGGTGAAATCATAGATCATAGTGAGTGAAAATGGTAAATGGTAAAAAAAAAAAATCCAAAGGAAGAGGACCTGGCGAAATTTTCAAATGATTTTCAATAAATTCAACTCTTTATGAAGTGACGTCAGGTTTATCCTGGAGTCATGGGTTAGTGATGCGTTCCAAAGTACCTTGTTTCCACTCCATAATTATAAAGAGTCAAAATTCATTCATATTTACCTTGAATTTCACGTTCACCGTGATTTAGTCCCACGTTCACTCACCAATTATAGTTGTGTTTCTTTATTCATCAACCAGGTAATGAATTGATTACAAGTATCAGATTTATAAAAGAAGAAAAATTACTTCAATGAATGAAAACTATACAAAGAGGCTTGAAGACATCATGTAACAGTGTTTCCAGTTTATGAAAGTCTGAGCTATATGATCCTCGATGCTACTTTTGTCTTTGATAAGGTCTAAAAATAAAGCCCTGAAAAGATTGCAGTTCAAAACGACCATTGGGTGTTTTTAAAAAGTGAAAATCTATAAGTTATCCTGAGGTTTTCCCCAATAACTGTTGTTTTATAGAGTTTTGTTCCCAAGACATTAAATCATGCATCGACAGTATATAAACTATCCACTGAAGTTTTGTTTTCTAGGTTTTTAATTCGTCCATTAAAGGCACTATATAACACTGTGGAAGACCCGTTTAACAAAATTGTCGAACTTTGCTATCTGACATATCTGACAGTGTTTCGATGGACAAATAACACCCTAGAACACAAAAGTTTGGACAGTTTTGCTATCACTAGTACAATTTGTGCAGATACAAATTGGCACATTAATTATTCTCAGCCGATAGGAAATTCTGCAACACAGCAGTCTATGGGGGAAAGCTGAAATGGTATCTCAATGATTTTAACTTTTTGAAGGCATTTAATGATCGTTTTAAACTGCAATTTTTTCAGGGCTTCATTTTTAGACCATGTCAGAGACACTGGTAGCATGGGGAATCATGTAGCTCAGATTTTTTAAACTAGAAACATTGCAATACAATGACTTTAAAACACTATATCATGTAGGTCACATATCAAATTTTGACCATTTTTAAGTAGGGACTCACAATGTTAAACAGTGTATTTACAGTAATGTTAATGCGAAGAATAAAAAAGCACATACTTATACCAATTTGTGAATTCATAGCAGTTACCAATGATGATGATGATAATAATAATAATAATAATAATAATAATAACAATGATAATAATAATAATAATAATAATAATAATAATAATAATAATAACAATAATAATAATAATAATAATAATAATAATAATAATAATAATGCCATTTTCTAATGCATTTTCATAATCAAGAGACAAATTATACAGAAAATATAACAAACGACTTGATTTTGAATTAGAATGAAGTGGAACTCAAAGTTAAATAGCAGTTTTCTTGAGCTATTTTACAACAGATTTGAATGATGTAGAGGCGTTCTATATCTATTTCTCCCGGTAATTTATTCCAAAGTCATTGATCCAGCAAATAATGATTTTGTACCCCCATGATCATTTAGCTCTAGGCCTATGTATAGACTTGTGTAAATGTTGCTTGAACGAAGAGGCCGGTTAGGTCGGTGAAATTTGAGAAGTTCTGTTTGATATCTCCAGATAAACCGTTCTGTGCTCTCTGTATGATAGTTCAATGCTTTAATTTGATTTTAAGAAGCAAAAAGTGAGAAAGGATTTGGACCTGTGGTAACAACAATACCATTGTTCAATATAATCAAATTCATAAAAATCATGCAACCTTTTGCTTTTGAACTTATTTATTTTCCCGAGTTATTACAAATTAAGACCAGTTATATGATCTATCAAACAGAGAAAAGGCCTACAGCAAGTTTTGTCTGAATAAAATCAAACAACTCATCTTCACTTCGCCGCTACATCGTGCAATTCTTTTAATTACTTTTGTATCAATCAATTGTATTTTGCTTGCCATTATACAAATATTATATTCACAATAATTCAGTTCATGAAATGAATCATGGTGTGATGGTGTGGCGTTCTTGCCTAAGTCGGGTATCGTTTATTTTTTTTTTTTCATAATTTTTTTAGTGGAATTTCGTTTTGGGAAGGCTCCTTGAAAGCAGGGTAGCTCATTAAAGTTAACTGGTCTTGAGCAGAAAACAAAATCACAAGGAATTCAAAGCAGTTAAAATGGGGCCCTATAGGCTAACATTGTGGAGCTTCAATTTAAAATCTGTCAAACTTTGATATCTGAGCTACATAGTAGTGCTTAAATGGATAAATAAACACACTAGAATACAAAAATTTGGAAAGTTATGCTGCCACTGGCAAGACGTGCATGAATGAACAATTTCCACTGCGGTGGAGTATAACATAGCCTAGATCTACACACAGTAAAGTCTCTAGGAGGAAATGGGCATGGTGGATCCAGTCAACCAGACTATTTATGGATTTTCATTTTTTTTTTTTTTGAAATACAAATTTTCCATGGCTTCAGTTTTAAACCTTATAATCAAAAAGATTTAGAGCATGGAGAATTATGCAGCTCACATTTTTCATTGTTAGCCTGGGGCTTTAAAACAGCGTCCGGCATGAGGAAAGTATCAGGGTAGATGTGACAAACAGAGTAAATCATAGACTAAATGTACTATAAATTCAAAACTAGCACAAATAATAGGCTCAGCAACAGCATTGTTTAACATGTCTCGTCGTCTTTGTTAATATAGGGTGAAGAAGGGTAATGCAGAATAAAGTATGCCAGTCCCGTCCGAGGACAAAACGTCGCGAAGGGATTCGAACCAAGAATTTCTCGTAGCCTCGCAGTAAACCACAAAGTCACACACGACGACGTCTTTACTAGTCTTAAAGATAGAGTACGTGATTTACACGTAAGAAAACGGCAAAATGAATGAAATCAGCTCAAATCGTTTACAATGTGAAGATTAGTATAAATAAACACCTGTCATAGAACCTTTGGGTAGAATACGTAGTTTTGGTGAAAATCTGGACATTTAAACTTCAAAATTTACTGTGATGTTAAAGTTCAGTGACATGATTGGGAGAAATAAAAATGCCTTTAGAACCAAACTGGTTGAAAGATAAACTGAATGTACACCAACTAAAATGGATCTCCTGGCTGGAAGGATTTATCTTAAATTTGTTTACTTAAGTACACGTAGAATCAAGCATGAACATACCAGCACTTTATTTCTCTTTCTCAAGCCCCGAGAGAAATTAATCCCATAGAAAGCTACACTACAAATTTGTCTGCTACAAGGTATGGACATTATTCTAAAATGAGTCAACTTTTGACTACAAAATTTTCACAATAGAATCCCTGCATAGTTTACTTGATTCTAGAATAGTTTTTACCCCAAGTTGAGGACTACCCCAATCATGTCATTTACCTTTAACGTGCACGGGCCGTTCCAAAAATTGTCCGATCAGCCATTAGCCGAAGGTCGCGCGGAGTTTAGCCGTTTAACCAATCAGTGTGCTCCGCTGGTCATGCGAACGTACACATACTAGTAACCGCAATTCGCAATTTGTGCAAAATTTAAACTCGCGGTGAGAACAATATTCTGGTAACATATCGTTATCAGTTTTTCTCATAAAACAACAAATTAATGACGTATGGATCTCAAACTTTCAACACACCATTTGTAAGTACTTAACTGCCGTTTGGTATTGATAATGAAGGGAAGTAATGGACTTGCAAATCCCAAACACAATTTTTAAGTCTTCACGCGCTTGAGGAGAATATATAATCCTTTAAAAATTGCGTGAAAATGTTCACTCTTTGAGGAGTGAAATTTAGAAATTGTATAAATTTACTCTCTAAAAGAATGAATTTATTATGAATTTGGCGTGAACATGTGTATTTGGGATTTACTGATTTTTCGATTGTTTTTTTTTTTTTTTAGTAGTGACTTTTTTTGGGGGGGGGGGTAACTGATTTTGGAATAACCTCAGTGATCACTCGGCATCCCTGATTCATCGCTCAGTCATTCATATGAGTGAAAAATGCACACATGTCCACTCCAAACTCACGCTTAATTCACTCGTTTTTAAATGCACTCCGTAATGAAGAATTTTCACCCATTTTTATGAGAGACGTTTCATAATCGCTCGTATTTGGGCAAGGGAGGTTCGAAATTACAGCCTATCATTTCAGGTTGTCATTTCAAACCTCCCATCAACTTCTAGTGTTCAGTTACTCACGCTGACACTATGAACCGTTTATCCGCCTTAACAATATATATGAGTCATTTTTACTTCAGACACTTTATCAAAATTGACTTTTCGCTTCTGGAGAGTAAGGCGGTTGAATATTAGTATATTAACAGATTCATAGCGTCCTTGTTAGCTTGACCGTTCCAATTACCAACCTCAACTCCAGGACAATTTGACAGTTTAATCCATCTAAGAGCGTGATAATTGTCTGAAAAGATTCAGAAGCATGGACGAGATACATTTGATCTAAATTGTTCTAAAATAACATCGGATCCATCAAGCATATTGCAGTCAGTTACAATAACACTCATCGGGTTTGTTTACGTTGCTATAATTGATCGTGGGTATTACAAGTTGACCATCAGATGATTTAATTATCTGATGCTTTTTGGAATATTGATATCCTTTAAATTCAACTATCATTTTCCCCTTCTTTACGATATTGTTCAGCTATAATGTCTTAAATGTGTTTCTGTGTGTACCTTATGAATAATAATTAATGTGGCAATGGACATACCGCATATTAAATCAGGGGCGGCGAAACCGGGGGGGCAGGGGGGGCACTTGCCCCCCCCCCCGAAAAAAAAAACTACGGATAGCAAAAAACTAGCCCTTTTTCAAAGGAATGTGCCCTTTGTGAAATGACGCATGCCCTTTTTCAAATGAATGTGCCCTTGTGAATGACGCCTGTTTTAGTCTACTCATTTTTGTCGTATATTTGTCTTCTTTTATATTCATTTTATTTTTTTTTTGCCCATAACGGGGCACGTATAGGCCTACAATAGACATAATTAGGTAAATTATATTCAACAAGCATTTTGTGCCTAAAAAGGGCATTTAGCATCTCCACTTAATGCCCTCATGTGGTATCAAAATTATGCCATGCTACTGTTTGCCCCACTCCCCCCCCCATTTAAATTGAAGGCAAATAATGTCCTTTTTTCTAAGTTGAATGTGCCTTATCTTGGTTTGAACCCATACTGAGTGTAGTGTAAACCTTTTCTTTTATTTTGTTAATGTTTATTCTATGTTATTTTGTCCTCTGACTGTCTGATGGGGCCACATAATAGAGTAGAGAAAATGCCTTTGTTCAAAGAAGAGCACATTATGTACCTAGAAGGGCATTTGGCCTATCATCTTATAGAGCCGTCTGCGGTTGCAAAAATTGGGCCCTCTCCAATTTTGTTTCGTGATTACATGGCCCTATTTTATATACTCTTGAAGTGATAAAAAGTGTTTTTCGTGAGGTCGCTTTTCTTCTCTAGAATACATGTATATTTTATGTTTAAATGATCAGAAATCCCTTGAAAAAGGGTTTGCTCAAGTTACATTACTATGAAGAAACGGCTACTTCAAGCAGAAAAGTTTGATCTAGACAGATGTTCTTTATCTTTTGTAAAATAATACAAAAAGTCAGTGCTGTTATTAGCGCCAGAATAGACCACAAAGCGAGTTTTACATCTGAAATTCCAAATTTTTCCAAAACCGCTCGCATCGCTACGCTCGCTCGCGAGGTAGATACATGTATATTTCATGTTTAAATGATCAGAAATTCCTTCAAAAAGGGTTTGCTCAAGTTACATTACCGCTGAAGAAACAGCTACTTCAAGCAGAAAAGTTTGATCTAGACAGATGCTTTTATCTTTTTTAAATACTACAAAAAATCAATGCTATTATTAGTGCCACAATAGACCACAAAGAGAGTTGTACATCTAAAAATTTCCAATTTTTTCGCAAAACTGCTCGCTCGCTACGCTCGCTCGGAGTAGATACATGATTATTTTATGTTTAATGATCAGAAATCCCCTTTAAAAAAGGGTTTGCTCAAGTTACATTACTATGAAGAAACAGCTACTTCAAGCAGAAAAGTTTGATCTAGACAGATGTTCTTTATCTTTTGTAAAATACTACAAAAAAATCAGTGCTGTAATTAGCGCCAGAATAGACCACAAAGCGAGTTTTACAACTTAACATTTCTAAATTCTCAAACAGCTCGCTCGCTGCGCGTCCGCTCGCGGATCATGTGTAGGCCTATAGATTTCATGTTTCAAATCGGAAACCCATTTAAAAAAAGGTTGGGTTCGAGTTAGATTTGCCGCTAAGAAACAGCATCTTCAAGCAGAACACCTTAATTCTTGGATGGTGAAAATATCTTGCTTGCGCCCAATGCCCCTTTTGACATATAAGTGCCCTTTTTTGGCTTTGCCCCCCAAACGAAAATACGTTCCGCCGCCCCTGTATTAAATCTTCGCAGCGAATTTTGTTGAAAGAATTGTAACATAATAGGCCCTATATACGTAATAAGGACGAAGCTTGGGTATTAAACGTAAATGGTTTTTGATTTGCACGCACAAAATAAGCTTACATCCATCATATTGTGAATACATATAGAAGATCAATATTAATATCCAGTGGATATTATCCACCTATCACAAAGTCTTGGGATAGGAGCCAGTCGGTTTTCGTTAAAATGGCAACCGTTAAAAATGCATATGGAATCAATGACAGTTGTTGTTTTTACATCAAAATTGAATTTAACACTGCCGTTTTAGTCACACATACATACAAAACATAAGAAGCGGTATTTTCATTTAGTTCATATGTGATATTTATCTATAGTGGTTTCTCCAAATTGTGTTTTCCATGTCAATTTTAGCATCATTGTATAGCTCAAACATCGAATTTTGACATTTGGTTTTTTTTTACTGAACCTACACAATATCAAACAATGTCAAGTTTAACATGTCAACCGTTCAACACAAGGGCGAAGGCAGGGGGTGTACGCTGAGGGATTGCACCCACTTTTCTGCTTGTGATGTGGTATCTACATGTATTCTGATTTTCTAAACTTTAATCCACCTCCCCAAGAGGTGCACCTCCCCCCCGGGGGGGGGGCAAGTGTCATTACAACGTGTACACCATGCGCGTGTGAAAAACGCGTAAAAAGGGTTGTTTTTCAAGGTCGGACGATGTACACGCGTACATTGAAAAGGGTATCAAAATCGCCAAAATCACGAAAAAATTGTATAGTTTTAACAGAAGGTTTACTTCAAAAGGGTATCTTTTGAGATCGCCTATAATTACATACTTGTTTAGGGTATTCTGACGATCGACTTTCAATCACTTGTTTAGGGTCCATTTTGAAAGTCCATACACGCGCATGGTGTACATGACCTTGTAATGACACTGACCCCCCCCCCCCCCGGCCCACCTCCCCGTACCCAAACCAACCTATACGCCGTCGCAACAGAAGACCACAAGCTCTATTCCCTCCTGCAATTAAAATAATGGTCACAAAACATTCATCAAACTAACAAACTTCAATCATTTACATCGTTTTCTTACCTCCGCGGAATGCATTTCTACTCCGTTAACACATCTGAATCTCATAATTAAAAGAAACAAAGCCAAAATCAATCACAAACATTTTAAATTAATGGTATTATCTGTCAGTGTCTGCACGCTTTATAATTTTTTGAACATCGCTCTTTCAACTGGCAAACTTGAGAAAATCTAGGTATTATACGCTACCGTAACTGCCAATAAATCACGTGTGTTAATCCGCGCAGCCCCGTGATGATTTAATTATCACTGATGTTCATCACGCCCTGCCGGAGTTTAGGCACGTTTGCTTGTAGCGCGCGGTACGTCGTCGCTCCAACATCGATCCCCGCAATTATTGTCGTTGTCCGACAAGTAACCACCAACTTACACATCCTAAATTAAGTTTAAACATGACAGAGAGACTGAAAAGGCAAACCTTTCAGTGGGATTAATCTGGCGACATTTATTGGTCATACTTTTCCACTAATTTGATTTTTTTTTCAAATGAAATGTGTAGATAAGGGTAGATTATTGCTCGTGGTATTATTTTCGTCAATCATCAAAATTTCAGGTTTACTGCCAACATAGTCTCTGTCGCGATATTTGTTCTTGTGCTTCACTGCCATTTTTCTAAATCACGTTTTGCTTTATTTTATCGTTTTGTTAAAATGTGTGCCGTAATCATCTGTTTCTCGCCAAATTGTCGCTTGGAGTCGACCTGTAAGTCGCCATGCGAAGCGGGCGCATCTTGCAGATACTGCCTGTCTCAATTACTATTCTATAACAGTGAAGATTTTTTTTTTTAATCTATTTTTTTAAATAAAAGATACTGGTTAATATCGTGACTACTCAATTTAAAAAAGGGCAGATTTTAATGTCTGAGCTACAAAATAATGACAATAATAGTAACGATAACGTCTTATTTACCCAGGGTAGCCACTTCAGTCAAATAGACTGTTCTTCCAACGGGCCCTACATAACATAACTGTTTATCAACCCTTCTCTGTTGCAGAATGGCGAGCGCCTGGAGAGGAAGCCAGGTGCTTGAACGGGCAAATAAAAACCCTGACTCCAAAACTTTGGAGACTTATGCTGCCCCTGACAAGATAAATATTATTATATTGATAATTACACAAATCCTTGCAAGCCTTAATTATAACGCGGCATTCTATGGGGGTTATGGACATGACAAAGGTTCAAAGGCCTTTTAAGCCTTTAATAATCGTTATGAAATACATTTTCAGGACTTCATTTTTAATTTAATCAGAAAAATGCATGCATAGAGGACTGTGTACTTCACATTTTGTTACAAGTGGAAACATTGTTGTTACGCACTGTCTCTAAAATAAGAAATAAAAATTAGATTTTCATTCAAATTTATTCTGAACAATACCTAATTTTTTTAAGGTTTTTAACACTATTTCATATGGACCTGCCTTTAGGTGTGTGCAACCTGCAATTTTAGATACCGAACACTGCAATACACCATACCATGTAAGATGTGGAGGTTTTTCAAACATATATATAACTTGACTGTGTTAAACAACGATATAACTTAACCATTTCGGAGTACAATTGAAGTAAATTGCGAGATAAACGTTTTCACGCAATTGATAGATTGATCAAAAACATGCACGGAAATGTGAAATTTGTCTTACTCGGAGTATTGAAACTCACTATCATCTATTGTTAATCATTGCAGATGTTGCTCCACTGGCGGAAAAATATCATCAAAGGAATCCAATTCATCAAGGGGGGGAGAGATGCATGAATAGGACCCCTCCCCCCCGACGATGAATATGATAACGTCACAGATTTATCGCCAATGGTTGCTACCGACGTGTACATGTAGCAAGAATTTGTGGATAAAATCGGCATATGAACATGTATAAAATGGGTTACATCTGACAATTTTACTCGAAGATGGTTTATGTTGGATTTCGTAATAGAGATTAAACAGGACCTAATATTTTGTTGTTGAACCACTTTGTACTACTGTACAACACTCAAACGTTTGTAGTTTAATAGTTTATATTTATATAAAGCACAACTCGACAGCCAACGTGGCCAAACATAGTTCAACATTGAATATTTCTGTCATGATCCTGAATCAGGGACGGCGCTACAGGGGGCAGAGGGGGCGACCGCCATCTGAAATATTCAAAATTGTCAAAATGATGGGTTTTTAATGCGTAATTGTATGAAATTGCCCCCCCCCCCCAAGGTTTCGCCCTCCCGAATATTTTACCCTGTGGCACCGCTACTGTCCTGGATCATAACCTTTACCACCGTATCTCTGTTCTTCTTGTTTGTATTGTTTCATGTATTCATAAATATTATGATTTTATTGATTCGCAATTTAAATGTCCTAAGTCCGTATATCATTTAATTTGCTAAAAAAATCATTGAACAAGATATGTATAGACGTTAACGTTTGATGCATATTTTATTGACGAAATCTTAATCCCTTATCAAAAATGCCTTTGTTATATTTTAGGCTGCATAGAACCCCCCCCCCCAAAAAAAAAAACTAAATAATAATAATAATAATAATAATGATAAATAAATAAATAAAATAAATACATAAATAAATAAAGAAAGAAAGAAAATAAATAGATAATAAATAAATAAATAAATAAATAAATAAATAAATAAATCGATCCCTTGATTGAACAGGACCTTGTATATTGCATGCTTTGTAAAGTACCACCTTGACATCACAAATCATGTCAAATTTGTCGACCTCATATAAAATCAAAGCAAAGTAATACTCATTTGGGGCAGATATAAGAGTGTGGTTTGAAATTCGCATTATATTCTGAATTTAAAGTTATGTTTAAGACTACTTGCAAAACATTTCCAAAACTATTTTCATTGTAAGTCTTCTGTTATTTTTTCGTGTTTATTTAATCGCATAATTAATGCTACGAATTTGGACGTCAAGATTTTCTGCCTAATTTGGGGGATCATACAAGATTGTTTTTGACATTAGCATGATTTTTACTTTCTGAATTCTAAACCATTGACACTAACAGTTACATGCTATTTAAAAACAAAACACGATATTCTCACTCCATAAGTTTTCTGTTTATTTAATTGCATAGGGAGTGGTACAAATTTGGCCGTCAAGATTTTCTGCCCGACCATCGTATCATCACCGATCAACCACGCCCAATCGGCAACAATCGATCATTTCTGTCAAATTAGTCAGATACTGAAACAAAACGCCGTGGCCTCCGCCGCGGCGTTCGCTTCGTCGACACGCTCACCCAAGCCCGTCAGCACCCCAAAGTTGCCCGAGACCCGTCACTCCCTGTCCGCTACCGAAGCTCACCTCCCCGCGACATTACCCATCAAGCCGCGAAGACCGAGGAGGCGGCGGACGACATTCACGCCGGGACAGCTGGCGGCGATGGAACGGAAGTTCCGATGCCAGAAGTACTTGAGCGTGGCGGAACGCGGGCTGCTCGCTGAAAGGCTGGGATTGAACGAGACACAAATCAAGACTTGGTATCAAAACAGACGGTAAAGAACTTACAAAATCCTAGAATGTTTTTTTTTAAACGATGTCTAGGATTGGTCTTGTCATTTTTCATGAGCACACTTGCATGTTCGGCAAGTCAAATCCCAGGCTATAAAGATATGGACCTATTAATTAAAAATAAATTTCAAAATATAATGTTCGACACCCGTTCCAAAGAAACCAATGTCATATTCGGTAAACTAATATTATGACAAATTAACTCCCACTGTCGTCCAAAAATTAAAATAATTTGTTTTACAATCTTAAATTGGGGAGGCATGCAATTTCCATGTGAACTCAATTATTCAAATAATTTAAATAACTGAAATTTTAAGTCTCAAAACAATTAGTATCAACAAATTGATGCCGTTCCTTTTTTTCCTTTGTCTCACCTTACTCTCATTATCATCATCACCACCATCATTGTCATAACGTCATTATATCGTCTTCGTCCTCCTCGTCGTCGTCGTCGTCATCATTATAGTCATTACCATCATCATCAACATTACCATCATCATCGTCATCATCATCATCACCACCACCACCACCACCACCATCATAATCACCGTCATCATCATCGTCGTCGTCGTCATCATCATCGTCGTCGTCGTCATCATCATTGCCACCAACATCATTGGGCGATTCTGTTGTCGGTATGGGACATTTTAGACAACAATTTCCAGCAAAGTTTATATAGCGCCGCTAGCGTGGCGCTTTACTATCTTTGATTTCCAGTCCCTTGGTTAACTGCTTGACCAATGAAATTCTGTTTTATGGCAATTATTAAGAACTAATGAAAAAATGACAAACAACAAAAAGTTGTTTATGGGTGAATTAGAGCGTGTCGTATACGGGACGCAGAGATGTCCAGTACGACACGCGACAATTTCCATTCTATTTCGTATAGAGATGATAAATTATTCCAAATGTCCAATTGATACAACAGCCTTCTGCTAGTACTATAACATGACCCTAACAGCATAATCATCTTTTCATCATTTTTTGGACAGCAGATTGAAAAATGTGAAAATGACAATTTTTTTAGTACGGAATCGCCCCCATTCTGTTTTCATTACGCGACATCAGCATTACCTAATCATGACTGATCATCATCGCAATCACCACCATCATCACCATCACCACCACCAGTCCACCACCATCATCATTATCATCATTATCACCACAATCGTCACCACCATCATCACCAACATCACCATCATCATCATTACCACCACAATCGTCACTACCATCATCACCAACATCATCATCAACATCATCATCATCATTACCACCACAATCGTCACTACCATCATCACCAACATCACCATCATCATCATCATCATTACCACCACAATCATCACCACCATCATCACCATCATCACCATCATCACCATCATCATCATTACCACCACAATCATCACCACCATCATCACCATCATCACCATCATCATCATCATCATTACTACCACAATCGTCACTACCATCATCACCAACATCACCATCATCATCATCATCATTACTACCACAATCGTCACTACCATCATCACCAACATCATCATCATCATCATCATTACCACCCCAATCATCACCACCATCATCACCAACATCACCATCATCATCATCATCATTACTACCACAATCGTCACTACCATCATCACAACATCATCATCATCATTACCACCACAATCGTCACCACGATCATCACCATCATCATCATCATCATTACCACCACAATCGTCACTACCATCATCACCATCACCATCATCATCATTACCACCACAATCGTCACCACCATCATCACCAACATCACCATCATCATTACCACCACAATCGTCACCACCATCATCACCAACATCATCATCACCATCACCATCACCACCGCCACCACCATTATCACTACCATCATCATCACCATCATCATCATCATCATCATCATCGTCGTCATCATCATCATCATCATCTTAGTTATTAATATCCGTATCACCACCGTCACGATCGTCGCCATTTCTATCAGTCACTCGCATCCTTACCATCAACTGGCAAAAATCATCCTAATGCACACCATTACCACCATTCACGTTCATTTATCTTCTGAGGGTCAGAACGTGGTATTAGACCTTAGGAAAGGGTGGGCTACAAAGAGGAATGGCTCTCGGGAATGTATGATCCAGGGACAGTAAATTATTCAGACTTATGTCAACAAAATAATGTGTAACATGTAACTATTGACTAGAGCGAAATACGGAGTATAACGTTGATAATGACAATAGTTATTCAGATAACATACTATAGGTGTATATTTTAGTTTGTTTGTTTGTTTGTTTGTTTGTTTGTTTGTTTGTTTGTTTGAAACATGAGGGCACAGAATTTGCTACGGATACAATTCTTATTCTGAACCACTGAAATCAAGACCCAACAATCAGACAATCGACTGTTTTAATTCACATTAGCAGTAAATGAACAATTCACCCACCCCCATCGCAAATTTATCGTGGAAGTTTCAGACTTCGATGACATTTGTTATAATCGTTTGAACAGTCAAGTTTTGTCTTACCCCGAACTTTAAACATGCCAAATGCATCACTGACGTACACGCATTTCCTCCTCTCGTCACCCATGTTTCTAAGGCTAGGAACATGCCTCCGACAAAGACTCTCATTCTCCGTTCATTCTCCTCAACGTTAAGAGACCGGCACATAAACAAAATTAGATTCTGTATAAATTGCCCCCAACATGATACCAATCGACCTATCAATCATTATCGCCTTCCACACGCGTTGAATGGAACGCGGCCGTGAAAGAAAATGGTGTCTGGAGGGTCATAAACCTTCATGTTCTTAAAATGATCGACTTTAGAGTTTTGATACGCCACAGAAGGCGAACTTAATGTTTAACTGTCTTGAGGTGCCAAAAATGTTGAACACTGAGAAGATAATTGATAGTGCCGCAAGGATCGCATAATTGCGTTTGCAATTATTGTTGCATGTTTCCGAGTATGCAGTTAATGTCATTAATACAAAGTCAAACGCGCTCCCCTTTTTCCTTATTATCAGGGACATCCTTTTCAGGGAAAGGTTGATCATGGAGCTCCATGGTTGGTTAAAGGTTGAGATTGGGATGGCTGTGTCGGTACTGCTTATAAAATACTGTTTTTACTTGAAGGATATGTCATATGAAAATTTTACACAAAAGAATGTAAAATTCAAAAACACTTTGCTGTAATATCGCAGTGAGTTTTAGATAGAAGTTATCAGCATTGATTATTGACAGTTACAATTAATCATCTTCATTCATCAACAATTTCGAACCATCATCCCCATTGTCATCATCGTTAATTCGTAACCAATGCTATCTTT
>JZLH01S0400684.1:25058-40703 GCA_001188425.1 Eucidaris tribuloides | reverse complement strand
TTTCTCCATCTTCCTTTTTCTTCTCCTCCTTCCTCTTCGCTGTTCTCCTTTCTTCTCTGCTTCTTCTCCTTCTTCATCTTCTCCCCTCATTCTCCTTCTTTCTCCTCTTCTTCTTCCAACTCTTCCTCCTCCTTCTCCTTCCTCGTCTTCTTCTTTCTTCTTCTTTCTTGGCTTCTTCTTCTACTTCTTCTTCCTCTATCTACTTCTTTTTCTCCTCCTCCTCCTTATTCTTCTTTTTCGTCGTCTAAGTTGAATTTCAGAGCAACTTTGTTGACACTGGTAGACTCGTTAGTTACTAGTTACTGTCGAAAGAAATCCTTAATACATCCCCCGTTTAATACACTTTGGTTAAATCACTTCATATTGCACAAAGAATATTTGCTACAACGTATATTGGTTAGAATGAAATACTTCTGTTGAAATTATTTTTTTGGAAGTATTCTTTAACGTGAACTGCTTGGTTTTGACGGTTTTGAGATTATGATGACACAGCACGCTTTTGCCTGGCATATTGCTTACCGCGCAAAATCATACAAACAGTACATTGATTTCATCTTTCCCACCCTTATTCAGGAAAAGTCTTTAACTTGTCTTGCAGTCTAGTGTGATATAAATGAATTATATCCCCTTATGAAAGGTGTGGGCCCCATTTGGCTGTGGGATGTCCTCTGTAAGGGCACGGAATCGTCCATCTTTGACTGTGCACACGGCAAATTTAACGGAAGCAAGTGCGTCCATGCTGGCGATGTGGGCATACGGTGTAACGTTCCGGATCTTGGAGTCAGCGATAAGGTAAGCAAGCCCGGGAAGCAAGCGGAAGCTGTAGCAATTACCAATCGTTTGGTTGTTCATGTAGGCGTCACACTGTCCCAAAGTTGAGCAAAGTACACACGATTTTTTTTTTTAATTTGGCTCAGATCGTATAAACATCGGGCCATTCGTGAGAGCATCTTAAGTTATCTGTGACCTGTACTGTACTTGCTTCGGCTGTTGATTAGCTTTGTTAAAGGCAAGGTTCACCCTGACATCAAGTTGGTTTTAATAAAAGCATAATAATGACAAAAACATATTAATGAAAGTTTGGCGAAAATCCACCAAAGAATAACAAAGTTAATGAAGGTTCAAAGTTTCAATTTTGTTGACGTCACGTGCGAGCAGCTCCCTATATGTCATCTTATATAAATTACCATAAATTAGCCATTTTTTTATTGTTTCATGATAATTGAATTTTTTTTCACAGAAGCCTATATGAAATAAGGTTTCTGATAATATATTGAAAGCTCAGATAAACTTATTTTCAAATTTTTGAGAAAACGGCACTTTTATGAAATTTATATTACATGACATATAGGGAGGTGCTCGCATGTGACGTCACAAAATTGAAACTTTGAACCTTCATAACTCTGTTATTCTTTGGCGGATTTTTGCCGAACTTTTACTGATATGTTTCTATCATTATTCTGCTTTTATTAAAACCAACTTGGTGTCAGGGTGAACCTTGCCTTTAATCAAGTTCGGAACCAGCTTCGCGCGAAATTGAAAATTCCATATTTGTATGTGGATCTTGTGTCAATTTCGGGACAGTGTGACGCCACTTTAAACCATTCGGGAATAGAAAGATAATATATTGAGCTGTGATCTTTGGAGAAATGCGGGTTATATACAAATCAGATGTAAGATCAATTTTATACGTGTCATTCAACCATAATGTATTTTTTGTTGTGAACACGACAATCAACATGAAACAGTCTTACAATATTACATAATTATGTGAATAACTTAATCAAACAAGGTGGTAATTCCATTTTGATGACTTTGGATAAATCGGCAGTTTTCTTTTTGCCCTGGTCTTTACGTGCACCTACGGACTATTTGACTAATGCACCGACGATATTTCATTTTTGTTTATGCAATTGAGCACAAATTTGTTCTGTAACTATAAATGAGAAATTGACTAAGCATTTTCCTGCGAAGTGGATTATTTTTCTGCTATACTATTGGAAACCATAGCATTTAATAATGAGCTTATCAAAGTAAACATCAGCACCTGTTTCTCTGTATCTTACCCATTAAAGATGCTATATAACACTGCGGCAGACCCGTTAAAAAAATTGTCGAACTTTGCTATCTGACATATCTGACAGTGTTTGAATGGACAAATAAACACCACAGAACACAAAAGTTTGGACAGTTATGCTGTCACTAGTGCAATATGTGCAGACACATATTTTCCTATCAGCCGATAGGAAATTCTGCAACACAGCAGTCTATGGGGGAAACCTGGAATGGTCTCTCAATGATTTTCACATTTTTAAAGCACTTAATGATCGTTTTAAACTGCAATTTTATCAGGGCTTCATTGTTAGACCGTATCAGAGACACTGGTAGCATGGGGAAATCATGTAGCTCAGATTTTTTAAACTGGAAACATTGTTATACAATGCCTTTAAAGGCAAGGTTCACCCTGACGTCAAGTTGGTTTTAATAAAAGCAGAAAAATGAGAGAAACATACGAATTAAAGTTTGGCGAAAATCCACCAAAGAATAACAGAGTTATGAGTTCCAAAATTTCCATTTTGTGACGTCATATGCGAGCAACTCCCTATACATGTAGTATAAATTCCATAAATTGTCAATTTTTTTAATGTTTGGTGATGATTAAATGGTGTTTTTTTCATAGAAGCCTGTATGCAGTAATGTTTATGATAATATATTGCATGCACATGTAAATTCATTTTCAAATTTCTGAGAAAACAACATTTTATGGAATTTATATCACTTGACATATGGGGAGCTGCTCTCATGTGGCGTCACAAATTTGAAACTTTAACATTTCATAGCTCTGTTATTCTTTGATGGATTTTCGTCAAACCTTTGTTGATATGTTTCTCTCATTGCTCTGCTTTTATTAAAACCAACTTGACGTCAGGGTGAACCTTGCCTTTAATTTCAGTGGTCAGTGGTGCTTCATCCCTTATTTTGCGACGATTTCTCTACTTTTTTTTTTCTAACGGCAGGTCCAGCTGGTAAACGGCCGCTTCGATACGGAAGGAAGAGTCCGAGTTCTGATCGATGGCCAGTGGGGTCACGTGTGCGGTTCGGACTGGGATATGTTCGACACCATGGTAGTGTGCAGACAGTTAGGTCTTGGGTATGCGCATCAATTAATGCGGGTAAGTGTATAGACCCATAATACAGATTGAAATTTTCCGTTTCACGAAATAATGTCAAATTCCGTTTTTCTCCGTTTGACAAATGTCAAATTTCATTTTTATCCCTTTCACAAAATAATGTCAAATTCCGTTTTTCTCCGCGTTAAAATTTTGCAATTTTCCGACACGAATTTTTGTGGGGAAAAAAAAATCACAAAATAACGTCAAGCTCAGTAGGCGCATGGAACCGGTTTGGGGACATATTTACAGATAACGCATGATTTCTTTTGCTTTATTAGGCATCTTTTTGTAAATTGGTTTAGTGTTAGTCAATAAATATTTATTAATTTTACTTTGGGGGGAATTTTCAGGCATTATTTTTTTTGTCATTTTTGTTCAAAATGCTGTTTTCCGCTATACATTGGCGACCGAAAGTATCGTCACGTTCCGAACGCGTGCAAACGCGATCCCAGAAACGAATTTCGTTTTAATGAACGCAAGGCACGCATTTGCCATGATAGATTTGCGTTTGAACATCGTTTCAAGGAACGCGTTTCTACTTTCGGTCGCCTCTGCTACACCTAAAATTTCTGTGTTATTCGCGGAAAAATCGCAACCGCGGAAAATTGAGGTCTTGTAATATACAAGATATATTTATTCTCAGGTTTTCGTTGCCTCGTGGCACTGGTAGTACAGATTTGGGGAAGCTAGGGGCAGGGAAGTCGCCCACCAAAATCAAATTCAAACATGGGAGTGGGGAAGGGCTGGAGCCCCGCCCCCATGTTTTAAGGAGGTCGTATTCCCACCTTCCCCAAGAATTCTGCTGCATCCTAATATAATCAGCAATTTATTATTTTGGGGACCCCTGTTTTCCCGTGATATAGCTTTGCACCTTTCTTTCTTATAAATTATCATATTAACTTATAGTCGATTTGACAGTCCCATAGGCCCAATACACCAACATAGAAATGTTATTTCCTATGAAGTTTTTTTGTTGATTTGTGTTCCCATGGGGTCCTAGAACAAATTCAGCTTGGTTGCCCAAGTGGCAACTTTGGGCAATTTTGCTAATTTGCATAAATCCAAAATGGCCGCCAGGCGCCATCTTGAAAAATTAACTTTTCTACTCTTTTCCCCAGAATAGTGAATAATCCCTCTCTTTAGGGGTTTTGGGGTGTGCTGAAGCCATTTCTATTTTTATCTTTGCAATATAAGGTCATCTTCAGGTCAAATCCAAGATGGCCGCCGGACGCCATCTTGAAAAATTACTTTTCAATCTCTTGTCTGAGAATGATGAGTAGTACCTCTTTTCAGGGGTTTTGGGGGCGCTGAATCCATTTCTGTTATTATTTTTGCAATATAAGGTCATCTTCAGGTCAAATCCAAGATCGTCGCCAGACGCCATCTTGAAAATTGACCTTTTTGGATTATCGAGACAACTAGCACGCAGCCTGGGATCAGTACTCTCACATTCCCTCGGCTCACTACCAAATAGTCCAAGTCTGTTGGTAATAGCAGGGCTATTCCACTTCTGCACTATACCGGCCCTAAGAAGGTGACGCCCCTTCAATGCCTACTGGCAAGTCTACAGGAATCAGTTATTCTGAAGTATGTGCTCAACAGGACGCTTTACTCTCTACTGCACAACAGATGGACACACAGTGGCTCAACAGCTTGAGTCAAGGGCAAGATGCTATGGAAATGGAAATGGCTTTAACAATCAGCTATCCAGGAAGCAAGGAGCACTCAAACCTGCAAACATCTACATGTTTTGTCCTTTGATTAATACACCACTCTCTCATCCAGAAACCATCTTCACTGCACTCACATATACATGCAGGAAGTCACTAGTTGATGACATGGGGATGGAAAGGTTCATGTGTGCATGGACATGCAGTTGTTCGTAGTAACCAAGCAAGTGTGCTGGTACCATCCCATGCAGTTCCATATTGCCATCGTCCATACGGGCAACATTGATTTGTTTGAAGCAGCTGAACCTCAAACGCATGAAGAAGTGCTTCTTCCTTCAGCGGCCATTCGCAGTACGCAAGGTACCTCACTCAGTAACTCTTGCAGATGCGTGAGCTTCATGCTGAAGACAGAGTGGACCTTGTCTGTCGGCACATACTCGAATGCTGTCTCTGCTGACCAGTTTGGAGAGCAAACTCGCATCAAAATCGGCAAAGGAGCGCTCAAGGGTATGACTCTTTCACCTGAGCTAGTGAGTGAGCGGATTGATGCCTTCCCTATCACTGTCCACCTGTCTGATCGCATAGACTACATTTTCTCTGTTTGTACTCCAGAACAGTCGACACAAAAGCAACACAAGGAGGAGTTGACACATCGGCGCATCTTAGATGCCTATGATCGTAGTCTCATTGATGCAGAAGTGGGGAAATATCCACACCCACTGGAAGATAACCGTCCCCATCTATACAATCTCGTAACTGGCCAAATTGCCCCCAGTGATGCGAATGTGGCAGAATCAGTTATGCTTGGAGACAAATTGAAGAACAAATACATCAACAAACTCCCTAGTGGATTCTATGATGCTATCACCAGCCTAATCAAGACAATGTATGTGCTCAAGAATCAGGTCAAATGCAAAAATAGCCACGCCAGTAATAGACCTTTAGAACATTTATCTTCGGCTACTGCATGGTAATTGGTCAGCAGCGGCAGTTAGAACTTGAGCCGCTTTTTGCCTACGAGCTGTGTGCAGTACTTTCATCACTAATTGATGAGTATAGTTGTCTCCTCAAACCTAACAATTAGGGTCTAGTCAAACGTCTCGGTGTATCTGAGATCTCGCCCAAAGCTGCAGACACAGTCATCGTGAATGTTTCACAGCTGTTCTACCATGTGGCACTCCAGTAGATCTGATCGCATTCATCCAAGGTCGTTTGAGTCAGATGGTACTACGAAAATTGTTGTTTTTGACAAGTACAAAGACGTTTCTGCCAAGGATCATGAGAGAATACGAAGGGCTGGTGAAGTTATCATAGACTATGAATTCTTCATCACCAGTCATCTGCCTAAGCAGTGCTAAGAGAGATGTAATCATGAAGAGCAAGAACAACAAACGGAGGTTGGCAAGCGTGCTGAGTGCCTCCAGTCTAGGGGAGCATACGACAATGGAGACTCTTGATGAAAGTGTATTTGTTCATGTAGACGCAGATGTCACCATGATATCCTATGTCCTGCAGGCTGCTAGCTGTGGCCAGAATGTGATTCGTGTGCTTAGCGATGTCACAGACACTTTTGTCCTACTTGTCTATTGAGTTTATCAAGCAGAGTTATAGTGCAAGGTACAAATGGAGCTATGGTATGGTACAGTGCTGGATATCAATGCAACCTGTGCTGACCTGGGAGCAAAATGTTTGCAGTTACTTGGTGTGCATGCCCTCAGTGGATGCGATATGACATCATATCCATATGGCAAAGGCGAGATATGTGCATTAAACACACTACTCGCTAGGGATTTTCCAGGTTTGGTTACCACACTTGGAGTGGAAGGCACAACTCACACAGATCTGATTGAAGCAGCAAAACCCTTCTTTCTTGCTCTGTATGGTCAGCCACCAGACACATCTATGGAGTCTGCTCGCTTCGCCATCTTTACTAAGAAGCAGAAGAATCCAAAAGTGATGGCCCTGCCTCCAACATCTGATAACCTGTTGCTGCATGTGCTTCGGGCTCATTCACAAGTGATGTTGTGGAAAGCTGTAAACCTCCCAGCCCCACCCGATGAGTCAGTGGATATTACTCACTTTGGATGGGAGATCCTAGATGACATCCTGAACTCGTAGTTAAGGGTGACCATGCTCCACCTTACCTGATTGATGTGATTCGTCGTCAGTGCAGGGCACATGACAACAAATGCAGCACCCAGGCATGTGAATGTCACAAAGAGCATTTGCCCTAACATACTGCAACTGTTTTGGTAAAGTTAGGTGCTGCAATCCATACACTCAGTCAACATATCAAGACTGGAAATGACGAAGGTTTTGAGATGGAGGACGTAGAGGAAGAGGGTTTTAAACAGGGTTTAGATAAGAAGGGTGAAGACCAAGAGGAAGAGGATTTTCCTGAATACCTTGAGGACGAACGAGATTTAGAATGAACAGGTAAACCTCCCAAATATGGTATTTATTGAGGGTTGAGCCTACATGTAAATCATTTTGCTACACATTTGAGACACCTCCTGTGACACCAAGGAATATTTAGTTAAGAAGTTGAATGTTGCACGAATTTAGTTGAAAGCAAAGCTACTTGGCACTAATTAGTCAATCTGTGTCATATTTCGACATAGACTGGGATATAGCATACGACCTACACCATATAAATGGGGTGAAATGAAACATACCAGGGTGAATGGAGCGTTTTTCTTAATTTTTCCTCAATAATTTTTGGTATTCATAATGGCTGATCCGACAACCATCTTGGATTTGACCTAACCTTGATATTTTATTTCAAAAATTATACCAGAAATGTATTCTTACACCCAAAAACCCCTTCAAAGAGGTCTTTTCAGTCAAGGACAAGTGGTTCAAAAGCTCAATTTTTTTCAAGATGGCGCCTGGCGACCATATTGGATTTGACTTGATGATGACTTTGTATTACAAAAATAATGACAGAGTGGATTCTTCACACACCAAAATCCCTTACATTTACTCTTTTACATTAGTCTACCACAAGTGGTTCAAAGCTTATTTTTTCAAGCTGGTGTCTGGCGGCCTTCTTGGAATCTCCGATTTGAACTAAAGATGACCTTATATTGCAAAAAAAAAACATAACAGAAATGGATTCAGCACCCCCAAAAATCCTGAAAAGAGGTACTACTCATTATTCTCGGGCAAAGGATTGAAAAGTTAATTTTTCAAAATGGTGTCCGGCGGCCATCTTGGATTTGACCTGAAGATGACCTAATATTGCAAAAATAATAGTAAAAATGGCTTCAGCACACCCCAAAACCCCTAAAAAGAGGTATTATTCATCATTCTGGGGCAAGTGATTCAAAAGTTAATTTTTCAAGATGGAGCCTGGCGGCCATTTTGGATTTATGCAAATTCGAAAAATTCGAATTTGTTCTAGGACCCCATGGGAACTCAAATCAACAAAAAAACTTCATAGGAAAGAACATTTCTAGGTTCGGAAAATGTCAAATCGACTATTATAGTACAAAAGACCTTGCATTGAGGGACCCGACGACCCCCGCCCTTTACGTTATATCACCCGGGGCGACGTCATCGGGGAGGAGTAGGGGGTTGTCGGGTCACTAGGATTCTGTTGGGTAAAATATCTGAGAATCTTTCTTTTTACGCTTGTTTACTTGTCGGTTCTAAGCGCCCATGGGGAAGCCTTCTTTTGGCTTGTTAACTTGTTGGGCGTCGGAACACGAAGGATTCATTCCGCGACTTTACACCCCTATTTGAAAAGTTCTAGCAACGCCCCTGTCTGGGCGTATCCCTCAAATTGTCAGTGAACAGAGCAGCAAGAGGATACCAGGCCATACTCAGGTGGAGCTGGGAGTTATGATGGGTGGTGATTGGCTTTTTAATTAATCTGTATTATGGTGCCACGATGGTCCCTTTTCTTATTTACATTTCTTTTATTTTGTTAATAATTGTAATGCGCATATTGAGAATTGTTGCTACATTGTTATTAGACTGTTTGACCTAGATAAGGCATTTCTTTTTCTACTTTCTTAATGTCCTATTTTCTGTCTTTTTTTCCAAGCGCGTAGAGACCCTGTTAAGGGTATTATGCACTATATAAGAAAAGTGATATTATTGCTATTTTCATCTTTATTGCCTCACCACTTTATCCTCTCCGTGCCATTGCCACTCGCATGTGATGTTCGAAGTGTGATAATAAAAGTGTTATCCTGTTTATTATCTCTCATAGAGCACGCGATACATGGGGCGTTCCAGCGATCCTATACTCATCACCGATGTCCGGTGCACAGGCAACGAGCGATCGCTACAAGAATGCCCCTACACTCTGATGACCAATACCACGTGCTACAGGAACTACATGGCCGGAGTTCTCTGCACGGATGGTGAGTGTCTGATCCGCAAACGGGCCCTGGTGAAGTCTTTAAGTCCACATTCTGTCCACAATGTCAATTTCGTAACACTCCCCGTGATTAAAAAACAATAAACACACACACACAAATCGTCTTTCAACTAAAAATTAAAAAAAGTCAATTGATAAACTGAAGGCATCGTTATTTAACACTATTTAGATACCAAAATGAGGATTCTTAGAATACCCTTTGGGATAATCTCTTTCATTTATGTTATAATCATGTTTCAAAGAGGTGTCGGACTACTCCACCCGAGGACAACTCCCATGAGGACAACTCCCTCGTGACAGCTCCTGGCCCCAAAGAATAACTTCCCAGAGGACGAATCTCACTGATGTTTTCAGTTCAGAATTTCTTTCAGGAGAGTAGTCCTCCGGGGGAGTTGTTCTCGGGAGAAGTTGTCCTCAGGGTGAGCTATCCTTCGGATTTGTCCAGATATTGTAATGTTTCAAGCGGAAACGATTTTCGTAGAAATCGTCAGTCGTTTCATGATTCCAGATCTATCTGACCCCAGGAAAATAATTGTAATTTGGCAGGTATTTTTTTTTTGGCGAGCGAAAAAAGAGTTGGTCTCGTAGATTCCCCCCTCTCCCCCACCCCCCCCCCGCTTCGCTTGTCGGATGAGGTTTGGCTTGTAATTTGGCAGGTAAAACAAATTGGCGGGCAAACTTTTCCCGACAGATTTTTCGCCACTCCTAAGCTTTTACCCTGGCGCCGCTCCTGTCTGACCCCTTCTTGTCCGTTTGTATTTCCACCAGCTCTTCCCGATGTCCTCCTCGACATCCACGTACTGATGTCGACCACGTATCTCCAGGACTGGCCGTCCTATCTCCTACAGTGCGCCTGGGAGGAAGGGTGTCTGTCTACGGAGGAGGACCGGGGCGGACTGCGTCGTCTGCTCCGCTTCTCCAGCGCCATTATGAACCGAGGTACCGCCAATTTCCGACCCGTCCTGGGCCGCCATAACTGGGAGTGGCACTCCTGTCACATGTAGGTATAGCTGCAGTGAGCTAATATATAAAATTTAAATTTGTACCCCTTTATATTAAGATATTTTAAGGGAAGCCAGTTTATGCTTGTCATAGCGTTAGTTATTTTTAATAGTAGCAGTTGTGAAAGTAGAAGTAGTGATTGTGGTAGTGGTAGTAGTAGTAGTAATAGTAGTAGTAGTAGTTGAATCAGCAGAAGCAGTAGTACAAGCAGCAACAATATATAAGTAGTGATGGTTTTAGTACATAGTAGACTAGTAGTTAAAATTTGTAGTTATGAATAGTAGTACATTGCATTTATACCAGTTGGGCAGTGGTAGTGGGGTTGTGCTGGTTGCTGCAGTTGCAGCTATAGCTCAACCAGTTCTTTGACAGAACGACAAAACTAGAAGAAGTAGGCTACAGTAAAAAGTAAGTGATTGCGACCAAATGCTATTATGGAGTGAAGCAATCATTCCCCCCCCCCCCAGTTTCATTAAGATCCTGTTTGACTTCAGGAAAACGGGTTGAAAAGAAAACAGGTTATAAACGCAGTCAAAAATAACCTCTAGAAATGATGAGTTCTCGTCAGTTTCAACATGACCAGAAACTATACTTGATTGTTGTACTGTACAACTCACTTATTCATTTCGTTTCTAAGATCTCCGTTCACCCGTCAATAGTGTTGTGGTCTCGGTCTCGATTTCAAGACCGAGACCTAGACCTTGAGCATTTGTTCCGAGACTGAGACTGAGTCCAAGACATTGAGTGTCGAGACCGAGACTTGCATCTCCGAGACTGAGACTTTTTCCGACCGAGACCAAGATCGAGACTTTGAGTTTTGAGACCAAGATCTGTGTATTTGAGACTGACACCTTCAAAGTTTGGTCTCGAGACCGAGACCGAGACCGAGACCATTTGTTTCAAGACCGAGACCTTGAGTGTCGAGACCGAGACTTGCACCTCCGAGACCAAGACTTTTTCCGACTGAGACCGAGATCGAGACTTTGAGTTTCGAAACCGAGATATGTGTTTTTGAGACCGAGACCACCAAAATTTCGTCTCGAGACCGAGACCGAGACCAAGACTTTGAGTTTTGCGACAGAGATCTGTGTTTTTGAGATCGAGACCACCAAAATTTGGTCTCGAGACTGAGACCAAACAGAGACCAAGACTTTGAGTTTCGCGACAGAGATCTGTGTTTTTGAGTCCGAGACCACCAAAATTTGGTCTCGAAACCGAGACCGAGACCTCGTGATTACAACACTGCAACACTGCTCATCAAACTGTTCTTGCAGGCACTATCACAGCATGGAAGTCTTTTCCCACTACGATCTACTAGATCACGAGGGCAATCGGGTTGCCGAGGGCCACAAAGCGAGTTTCTGTTTAGAAGACGTGTATTGCGATAGCGGGGCCGAGAAGGTGTACGTCTGCGAAGGTCATGGCGATCAGGGTATATCGGTCAACTGTGTCGATATATATCGTAATAATATCGACTGCCAGTGGATCGATATCACGAGGATTCCAATAGGGTCTTACGTTTTGAGGGTAAGTTTAAAATGTTTTACCTTCCTTTCTTTTTTTTGGGGGGGGGAAGGGGGTGACTTCACCATATTTCGTTGATGATGATAACATGTATGTAAAATATAAGTTGCGGAAAATTAATCGTAATATTAATCTACGTGTAGTACCTTGCTTGATTATTATTCCTGTACTCATGTGCATTGACATACATTGTAAACGGAGGTGAATATGTACTGGAGTTTCAGAAGATTTCCATGATTGGTGTCACAAAAGGAATACTTCTAATGGAAACAACAAATTAAGAGTTTTTACCTTCGAAGTAATCTCTCTAGAGTCTAAAGCACCGTCCTGTTCTTCTCTGTCACACCTTAATGCACTCCTGGAAGGATTATTCAAGGAGTCTCGACAGTTCCGTCGTCACCGGCAACCTTAATGTCATCCACGCCTTCAAAACGGGTCCTCTTGTGGACCCTCTTGGAGCTAGGGAGCCAAATTGATTGAGTAGGGAGGTTGCTCGAGCACGACGATGTTCTCCTCGGTCAGGAGCTGTCAGATGACCGATGCTGTCACTGAAGAGCAGTCCCACGTTGCCAAGGGCGTAGGCTGGGCAGGGGGTGCACTGGGTGCACGTGCCTCCCCCTTCCCCTCCGCTGAGGCAGAAGAGTTCCGCCCCAGGCAAGCAAAAATAAATTTGCTTCCCCTTTTTCCGCTATCAACAGCTGATTGTCTTAACTTAACTTCCATCTCCCCAAGATGTACACCTCCCCATGCCACTTTAGTTCCACTTCCTCTAGATGTGCACCTCACCATGCCCAAACCAACCTACGCCCTTGGTTGCCAAGCCCGAAGAAGGCCGAGACAAGTCTAAAATCAAAGTAATGTTCATCGTATTCTTCGACGTGAGGGGCATCGTCCCCCCCGGGGGGGGGGGTACTCAGAGTTGGTTCCAACGGGGATGTGCCTTTTTTAAGGGTCATTTTGGCGGAAAATGGTACCTATTATTACGGCTTTTTATGAAGAAAAATGACATTTTTGTGCATTTTAGCGATGAAATAGGCGAAAATATCTAGTGTTAATCGTAAAATTTCAAAATCATGACCCATGTTTAAGGATTTTTCCCAAAACAATACCCATGTTTATGGATTTTTTGCGAAAAAGTCACCTATTAAAGCGGCACACTCCCGTTTACCTTACTAGGCAAGTACCCCCCCCCCCCTCCCCGGGCATCGACCACAGTCAGTTCTAGTCAGAGGACCAGGTGATCAAGCATGCATGTCTACAAAGAGATCCTTCCACTTGCTCCGTTTAGTGCGCGAGAAGAGACAAGAGTTGAGGCGAGACAACACGCCTACTCACAATGTCCTGAGCATCTGACAGTTCCAAACCAAGAAGAAAATCGGTTTGCCTTGCTGGAGCAACCTCTCTACACACCCTACCTGGCCCTGTGTGACCTTTTCCCCTTCCCCAAGCTCAAGGGAGTCATCAAGGGGACTCCGGTTTGAAGACATGGGCGACATTAACATGGCCGTGACGACGGAACTCTGGAGGATCCCGGAGTTCATGGAGTGCATGTTGTTTGGCGTGTCAGAGAAAGATAGGAAATTGCGAGAGACTCTAGGGGAAGAGCTGCCCACTAATATGTTTTAACGATATTTAGTGATGTTTTAGCCTCACCTGAGCCAAAGGCTCAAGTGAGCTATTTGCCGATCGCCCTTTTTCGTCGTCGTCTGCGGTCGTGCCGTCGTCGGCGTCGCTCGTCCGTCGTCGTGCCGTAAACTTTACATCATTTCAGCTTCTTCTTCAAATGCATGATGGATTTGGCCCAAACTGTGGCAGGAATGGTCCTTAGGTGGTGGGATTCAAGGGTCCTCAAATAGTCACCTTGGCCCCCCTAGGGCGCCCAGGGCAGGGCCCTAAAACGCCAAAAGTAGGTAGATTTTCAACATTTTCTCTCTTAAGATCAGAAATTAGTATAGTTAAGCCACTATTGTGTGTAGATAACTCTATATGTGCCCTGAATTCATCGATTCCTCACATGACAATGCCAGCGGTGGCCCTATTTGCGCCCCTAAGGGGGGCAAAAGTTGGGGTACGGCCCTGGGAATAATTCACATTTCACATCAAGGATTTAAAATCAAAACTTGGTTGGAATGATCCGTCAGGGGGAAGGATAGAGGGTTCTTGGAATGGTTACAACCAGGCGCCCCCTGCGGGGCCCAGGGGGCAGGCCATAAGGCCGCCCAAAGCTAGCGTAAACTTCTAACCACAAATCCATTTGTAATCAAAACTTGGGGGGTAGGTGCGTAATCAGGGACCTCAATGTCTATTTGGGTCAAAGGTCACCATATGTAGGCAACAGTCAAATGAAGTCAATGATAGAATATACCTGCAAGTTTCTCTTTGGTTGGTATTGGGCCTAATTTTTGACTAACTGAATGGTACGATGTTACATGTATAGTTGACGCTCAATGTTAAATTGGCGGTCAACGTCACATAAGTAGTTCAAGTGCAAAATGCTAATGATACAGCGCTGCTTTTTATTAAAAACGGATCTTAAATTTAATTTAACTGAACAAAATCAGCTATATGGCAAAGGTGGAGCAAAGTTTTCCAACTGGTTCATTTGGCTTGTTGGTGCCTATACGAATATCAGGTCAAGGGCCAAAACTATAATGTAGCTGAATTTTTTCCTATGGGCAACATAATGAGAAGTTTGCGAGTCCTCAGGTGAGCGTCGTGCCCCCCGGGGCTCTTGTTTTTTTCATCATCAAAGTAACAAAATATAATTTTTAATAGGCAAAATATGTTTTGTTTTTCTTAGATTTGCTATACCAATATATGTTTTTTGCATTTAAATAATTATGATTTTTGCTATGCATCAGTATGTTTTTGGTCAGCATATATGTAGGTTGGCAGCTCTGTAGGAGATTACTGCGAAAGAGGGGAAAGCAAATAGTTTTTCGTTCAGATTTGAAATGTATCTTGTGTGACACACAGTCCTCGAACTTTTCTGATACATCTTGCGAATCCCATTGATCGTATACAAACAACTTGACCAAATCTTTGGTGGAAAAGATAGAGTTGGTTGAAACTCATGTGTTGCTGAAAGGGCTTATTAGATAACAAAACTGAGTTTTAATGCAAACATTTACATTGTTTACTTTTTTCTGCTAAACACAGGTGTGGGGAGTTGAATTACTATTTATTTTTTTGAAAAATATGTTTAGTATCTGAACCCTTGCAACGTAATAGTTGCGATCATAATAATTGTGCTTTCACAATTTTTACACAGGATGCCCCCTCAACAATAAAACAAAACTAAAAGAAAACCACCACCACAACAATAACAACGACAACAACAACTATCAGAACTTTTATTTGATATTTGCCGCGTAATAGAATGAAAATCAATGATTCACTTCGTACCTCAACTCGGTTTGATATGGCCATAAGTTTCCAGAACTTCATGTTGAATATTGTAACGCTTGAAACTGTGGCCATACAAATTTTAAGTGAGTATTTCATCGCCAGATTCGTCTAAGAATAAGATCGAACCCTTAGTGAGATTAAGGGCCTTGGAATTATAGTTCGACAATTTTAACATTATAGGTAACAAGTGGCCGGGACAAGTGGTAAATAAATCTTTCCATAACGCATCCGTGTCAATGATTATGACTGATTTGTTCCGATTTTTGTTGATACCTTGCAGATAGACATAAATCCAGACCGGATAGTTGGTGAGACGGACTTCACAAATAACGTGGTGGTGTGCGATCTTTACGTCCATATCTCGCGGTCACGAATAACTCACTGTAGATATGGTAAACTAATATATATATTTTTTAAATCTATTTGTTTATTAGGATACCATTCTCGTTGTTTTGAGGAATTGTCTACAGTATATACCATA
>JZLH01S0400684.1:11905-24075 GCA_001188425.1 Eucidaris tribuloides | reverse complement strand
TTCATATATAAAGTAAATAAAAGGGGTCCAAGGATAGATCCTTGGGGCACTCCACATCTTAGCTCTTTGCAATTAGATTTTTGATCATTAAAACACACATATTGTTGTCTATGAGTTAAATAGTCTTTGAGATTTTTAGATTTCTTATCTTTTTTTCTTGATTTTCTACATGTCGCCTAGGGAAATAAACATCCTCCCCATCCCCAGTTTTGCCCCCAGCAAGATTTGAACCAGGAATCTTGATATTCACAGACATTGGCGGCGATCTCGGGAGGGGGGGGGACGTGTCCCCCTCGATTTATTTTCGGGGTGAGGGGATTTTAAAGTCACAATTTCAACTTTTAACGATATATATGTGTCCTCGGGGCGTTTTCCTCCCGCACGAGGGCATTTTTACTTCGCCTTGAGTATTTTGTCCCCCCTCCCCCCACTCGTCACATGAAATCTCTCCCTCCCTGTCAATCACAGACAAGCTCTCGAAACAATGAGCTCGCTGTGATTTAGTGATAGCAACCGTAATTTTGTATGTGGTCTATCTGCGCGTACGTACATGTATTGTATGCGACGACACTACCACCCGTACGTGACAACAACTGACCTTAGTATTCTAATTATCTTTAAAAAATGGTCGTAACAGTCATAAAAAGAGAGGTTGTACAATGATCGATACAAACATTTTAAGAATGATAGCAGGTTGGAAATACATCAGTAAAAGTTCAACACTAACGTGACTGGAGATTCTAAAGATTGAAAGAATTCGGGGGTATTATGAAAGCCCCCCCCCCCTCCCGCCCGTAATGCCTAGATCACCCTAATGTGTTGAGAGCTCATGTCTTTTCTTTTCGGAATGAAACTGGAGAAACAGCAGAAACAGCTTTCATCAATCTCAAATTGCATGATTTGAATTGGATCTGAATGACATCAATATGACTTGCTAAATTGACTTGCTAAAAATTAAAGAGCGCCACCACGTGGTTGATTAGCTGATACAAAAAGAAACCAATTAAAAAAAAGTGGAGCGTTGGAGCTGATTACGATGATCCGAAGGACTAAACCAATGAAAATCTCGCAAATAATCTCATGGACGCACTTGAAAATTAAAACAGGAAATGAGGACAGTAATCAAATGCAGAGAGACAATGCGAGTTATTTTTCCCCTCACTCTTACCTTGCCTCAAGCAATTTATTAAAACCTAGTCTCAAAACCAATCCATCATGATTGAGCTTTCTGTGTAGACCACAAATTACAGCATTTGTTTGTGAAACTCAGCTCCCATGCATTAATTATTTCAGTATCACACTCGGAGTAGCACATGTAAAGTCTATGGAGATTTATTACAATGCTACCGAGAGAGTTATTCATTTCAGTTCGATTTAGGAGGCATGCCCGCCACAGGCACTTACTGTTTTGCGATTACGCTGTCTGTCTATTGAAAACAATTCTGTTCGCTCAATTAAAGAATAAAATATTTTTAAAAGATTCCTTTTCGAACCATTTCGTCACATAGCAACACCATTTTTGCATCACCATTTTCAGGTGTTTATCAACGCCAGAATGACGAGAACAAGCTTCTTGAAAGCTCGAATCCGGGCAGTAAAAAGAAAATAAAAGTACACAAAGACAAGAAAGCAGGACCAAACAACAGAAATCAATATCAACAAAATGTGTTTTTTTTTTCATTTTATTGGTTTCGTGAATTATGAACACTGCGATTGGCCTGTGTTTACGAAAGATAGGTAGGCAACAATTCCATGAGATTTAACTGGAGAAGTAAGCGTATTATTGAACAAATAAACTTCTAACTCGGTGATGCCGTAATTTATTCCTTCATTTCTTTAATGAAAAGTGCCTAGGGACTTCATTTTAATGTGCATCCTTTATTTCTTTTTTTGTTTGTTTTTTCTTGTTGTACTCCTTCTTGTTCTTGTTCTTGTTCTTGTTCTTGATCTTCCTTCTTTTTCTTCCTGTTCTTCCTGTTCTTCCTCTTGTTGTTCTTGTTGTTGTTCTTGTTCTTGTTCTTGTTCTTGTTCTTCTTCTTGTTCTTCTTCTTCTTCTTCTTCTTCTTCCTCTGCTTCTTCTTCTTCTTCTTCCTCTCTTCTTATCCTTCTCCTCCCCCTCCTTCTTTTTTTCTTCTTGTTCTTGTTTTTCTTGTTCTTCTTGTTCGTCTCCTTGTTCTTGTTGTTGTTTTTCTCCTTCTTCTTCTTCTTCTTCTTCTTCTTCTTCTTCTTCTTCTTCTTCTTCTTCTTCTTCTTCTTCTTCTTCTTGTTTTTCTCCTTCTTCTTCTTCTTCTTCTTCTTCTTCTTCTTCTTCTTCTTCTCCTTCTTCTTCTTCTTCTTCTTCTTTATATTAATATTTTTCTATGAATTTGTTTTCTTTCAGCTGACGATGCCTGATCCATGGGGACAAAGACAGTGTTTTTCCTCATCGGATATCGCATAACAGCTCTACGTCACACTTGGAACGCCCTGCGCTTTATCCAATAATCTTGTGTCAAATTACGTAAAACATTCGCTGATGTGTGCTTCGAAATGTAAATACTATGTATTTACGATAGTATAGAGATGAATAAACATGATATCATGTAGGTAACGTGTGTTGCTTCTTCATAATGACGTCACAATATGCGATGTTATTTGCGAGTAAATCGAGCTATCGTCCACCACGTATCAATTATTAGGTATAACGATATGCTGTTGAAAATCAGTATTATAACACACAGTATTACGTAATAAAATATGTGTGATGCTAGAGTTCTCAAAGGCAAGCAGTATTATGTGTAGTATCGGCTTGACTTCACGATAAAAACACAACAACAACAAAAACAGTTCTCAACTCTCCAAAAATAATAATGGCAACGTTCATGCTTTGATATCATGTTTCCAGGAAGAGTAGATTGTATCACAGCATTAAAGTGGCAAGGATACACGATTAATTTTTTAATGAAAAGGAGATAATTACTGCTTTGCATCTATATGCGTCATAGTGTTATTACATTAGAACTACCTAAGTGTCTCCAACTAGATACTGTGAATATTTTTTTGCAAAGTGTATAGTCGTCTAATTGTTTCAATCAATATTCTATTAAGCATTCAAATGTAAAGTCTTTCTCAAACAAAACCGTGCATTTTACTGTTTAACCTGAAGTTACATGAATTGTGCACTTGACCACTGTAATTGAAATCTGTTCCCGTTGGCGTTGTGAATTTAAGATCCTTTGAGCACGTATATCTATTGTAAATACATTAAAATTGTAATATAATGCTTTTGCAGCGTAGAATGATAATTGGGGCAGTGTTACAACACTCGCATACAGGGTGGCCCAGAAAGAATGCAACACCAGCGATCGTTAATTTCTACAACATCATCAGAAAAAAGTCACTGTTTTTGTTTCATTGGGTAGGACATGCTTTTTTCAACAAAATGATACCATGATTATTGATTTTGAGCAAGGGTGTGGATGCGTTATGAGGCAATGCCATTTCCCAAATTCGGAACTTTTTCAACTCCGGCAATCCTTGGAACACCGAAATATTCTGGCATTGCGGCATGTCATAGAATACGCTGGGCAGACAAACCGCATTAATACCCTCGCTTGGAAAATAATGTGAGGTATGTACACATTGTCTGCGCAGCTTATTCTCTTGGCACGCCGTAATGAAAATGAAGCAAATTTGGGAAATGATATTGCCTCAGAGAAGAGGCCCTAGACCCAAACGCCTTACTCAAAATCAATGATCGTGGTTTCATATTTTTGGAAAATAAAAACGTTCTAAACAATTAAATGAAAACCAATGACATTTTGCCGATGAGGTTGAAGAAATTAACGATCGCAGGTGTTGCATTCTTTCTGGGCCACCCTATATTATCTCGAATTGGATTAGTCAGGGATTGTTATGCATTTATTATTTTGATAATGCGTGACTTGCAGTGAAACGTGCTTATGACCATTAGACAGATAATACATAAGAAAGTACATGTTAATAAACCTTAAAGGTTAGTGACATTATTGGGAACACTGGAAAATGCCTCAAGAACCAAATGAGTTGAAATATATACCAACTGTACACCAGCTGGAGTGGATCTCCCAGCTGGGAGGATTTGTCTCTAACTTGTTTGATTTGAAGATCAAGCATGAACATTAATTCTATCGGGGCACGATAAAAATAAGACCCCGGCATAGAGAGCCACACAGTAGGTTTACCTGCCACAAGGGATAATGACATTAGTTATGTTAAAATGAGTCAACGTTTGACTGCAACATTTTCACAGGATAATCCTTGCATAGTTTACTTGATTGTAGAGTAGTTTCAGCCTAATTTGAGGACAACCCTCAATCATGTCATTTACCTTTAAGCACATTTATTGCGGCAATGTTCCGAACACAGAAATTTCCTGTATAATACTTGAGGGCTCGTTGTTCCGAAATAAAATAAGGTTCGTTAATCCGAATTGCGTATTATTAAACCTTCGGAATTACGAAACGGTGAAAAAAAGAACCTATAGAAATCGGAATAACGCCATGCAACCGGAAATAAATTGTACATGTACTAAGTAATGCACGACAAATGAGAGTACAGTACTATGGAATATCAGTGTTAAACGTCACCAATCATGTTTTGCTTCCAACACGAGATGGCGTCAAGGCATATTTCGTTTTCATTACTAGTGTCAAGTTGCGGATCCTCGGAACATGCTTTTTAAAATTTCGGTTAAATAAAATAATGAATCTTTTGCAATGATATATTACGAATTATGATTATGGTGATGTGGATGTTCTCATTCTTTGAGGAGATTATTTTATTTGCATCAACTCCAATGATCTTTCCCCCAAATTAGTGTTTAAATATGGCTCATTTATAATTTCTGTTACATTTTCATAAACCACTAGGGGCGTCGATCCATGTTTCGGATGAGGGGGGGGGGGCAAAAGTGAAAAAAATGTCCAAAATTTTCGGTGCGCTCTGTGCGCCAAATTGTAATACAGAATTCTGCGCGTGAAGCGCGCCGAAAAATTGACAATTTTGTATGTTTAATAGTATTTTTATGCCATGTTTAATGGTTTTATAGTGTTTTCCAATGCTTTTTAAAACATATATTTGCATTGCATATTATGAGTTTTCAAATTGTCGAAATTATTGGGGGGAGGGGGAGGCAAATCAATATGTTTTCGGGGCTTGTCGGTTATTTTGGTACAGACATGCAGCTGTTTAACTATTACTTTGAATACCTTCTTATGATGCCCTGTAATTCGACGTACATAGACATTAACAATTTACGTGTTTTGGTCCATCATCGAATAATTAGTTGTGAAAGAGTCTACATGCAATTTCAGGTTTAATTGTTGTTTTTAAAAGGTATAAAACGTTTGATGTTCAATAAAAGCTCAACATATTGTTAGAAATTGATAATGTAGAACGTAATCGGAGAACACCCACGAAATTCAATAATCATCTACCTCAGGCGAGTTCGTGTAACACATATATTAAATTTCAAAACATAACGAACGTGCTACGGTAGCTCTAGATTTCTTGATAAGAGAAAGAATAAAACGGCCAATTCGTATTGGTAGAAAACAATTAGAAATGCAGACTAGAAAGAAATCGATTTTCTAATTTTCGGCACTATAATGGAGTATCGAAGTGTGACGTCACTGTGATCGGAAATGTGTGAACAATGGCGGAACCAGGTGCAACGCGTCGTAGCTGGTTGTTTCAACCAATAGGAGAGCTTCACTTGCACTGAGTAATGGTGCCACATGTCCCCACATATTTCCGAACCAGTTTGACGTCATCACTGCTATTCTCTAAGTACACTTTGTGCGGAAATTCATGACCCTTGCAACACTCCTCCTGTTTTCTGACACCGTCAAGGAAAAGTGAGAAATGAAATATCAAGAAAAGTACAAATTTCGCTTCACCGAGCTGGTCTTACGTCTGACCCAGATTGTTAGACCCTGTTGTTGAAGTAATTCGAGGTGAGTACCGACATCGGTCAATGATTTTACAAGTTATTGGGAAGAAACACAGGAAGCCAATTATGGATCGTGTTTCTGCAGTAATTTGAAGATAACCCGACACAAAGCACGAGTAATTTGTGAATTAATTTGACCTCTATACCCTCTTCGCTCCAGGATTGTGCGGATTCAGCGACATAAGTTCGCATGTGAAACCTAATTTTTTGTTCTGTCGTGTTGACGTCATTGTTGAAGTCATTTTGTACATACTTTTCTTTTGAATAGCGCGTAAATAAACTTTTCTATAAGAAACATTCGAGTTTCATGATGTTTATTTTGTGATCAAAGTCATTGGCTGGAACATGTGCTGTTTAACATTGAGTGACTCTTTGCTTGATTACATGGATAGCAAAGTGCAATTATTTTTTAAAAAACATTTTCCCACTCTTACATTCTCTGATACATGTACATGTATTTTGATTTTGTGAAAGATTATCCAGAAGACATAAGAAACACTGCTCACGCATGTACAGACATACACTGTACACAGCCACTGACGACATTTGCTGTCTGACATTTGCTCCGGCGACAATTGCTCCGACGATTATTTCATGCACAAACCCTGACCTCAACCCTATAACCCTAACCCAAACCATATTCTGAAGTGAAAACCCAATGGCAACCATAACGCTAATTCTGTGTCTTCTGAGATCTTGTCACTGGAGCAAATGTCGGATCATCTCTCACCCCACAAACGTACACACACACACACACACACACACACACACACACACACACACACAACACACACAGACACACACTAACACATCACACACACACACACACACCACATGCACTAGAAGTGGTTTACTCGGCGAAAGGCAGGCAAAGTTCACACTAAAGTCAAGTTAATCTTATAAAAAGCAGAACAGTGAGACAAACATATTAATGAAGGTTTGAGCGAAAAATCCATCATGAAATAGCAGAGTTGTTCAATGAATGAAAGGTTTGCAGAGAGAATGTTAAGATGCAGAATAAATGCTGTTCATCTCTGTATTATCGAAATTAATGATAAATAAGATCAAATGGCTTGATCTGTTATTTTTTAATGACTCAGAAAAAGATTGTTTTTTTCTGAGTCATTAAAAGAAATAACATCAGCATTTGATCTTATTTGTATCATTAATTTGATATTACAAGATGAACCAGCAAATTTATTCTGGCAATAGCAGAGTTATGGAATTTTATAAGTTTTAAACTTGTGACTGTTACAATGCGAGCAGCTCCCCCATAAGTCAGTGATATAAATTCCAGTAAAGTGCCATTTTAAGAAATTTGAACAATTATTTTTACCTGTGCAATTCAATATATTATCAGAAACATTAGTTCATACAGGGCTTTGTAAGAAGAAAACACCCCATTCATTATCATGACCAATGAAAAATGGCAAATTTATGGAATTTATATTACATGACATATGGGCGAGCGCTTCGGCATGTGACGTCACAAAAATCAATACTTTGAAACTTCATAAGTTCTGTTATTCTTTGGTGAAGTTTCGCCAAAACTTGTTTCTCTCAATTGTCCTTTGATTAAAACCAACTTGATGTCCGGGTGAAACTTTGCTTTAAGAACATAAGTCGACAAAGTGTGAAATTGTCCGAGGACCTTAATGTAAGATGAGAAGGCGAGTTTCATCTTTGAACAAACTCGTTTTTTTTCATCCTTTTCATTGTAATTTTAACAAGTCACATTCCGCTCTTCTGGTGTAAAACAAGGCGCGCTTGAGTGACTTGCACTATGAACTTGCGTACACACCCGCATCCGGAAGTTTACGGAAATACTCGTAGAGGTTCAACGTCCTGGTGCTCGAGTTCAATGATTACATCTCTTTACACCTGTGGCTGGCATCAAGTTTGAATCAATTATTTTTAACGTCTTAACGTGCCCAAGTTGCAGATCTACTCCCAAATATGCACTTAACGCAATAGAGGTTAAAGTCCTCTGGCATGTTTAAGAGTTAACACATTTACACGGTGTCACATAATTACAGAAGAAACGTGATATTCAACAGTTTGTATTTCTCCAGATATTTTTTATTCCCATTTTGGTATTAAATCGTCATTAAGCCTATTGACAAGTTGTTGCAACACTTAGAAGTGTAAAAATACATAAACGCTGTAAACAAGATAAAGATTTACAAAGAATAAAATTAATTGCATTCCCCCTAAAAAATTACAATGCATTTATATCAGCCAGCTTTAATTACAAAATCATGAAAAGATGGAACAATACTTACACAAATTTGCAATAATTTTCAACAGCACCCTTACTGCACTGCAAGACATTTATTGGCAGATGTAAACTTTGCAAGCAAAACATTGTGAATTTAAACGCGTAATATCTCAAACAATGTCAAAATCTTTGGTTTCTCTAGCAACCAGAACATCGGTCAAAACCCTATTCACCATATTTAAATCGTGGGCCAAATTTGACGTCGCCATTTAAAACTCTGAAAACTGGTCGGTAATTTCAGTTCTGGGTGACCAAACCATTTTCATAAAATACATCACAGTATGCAAGTTCTGCCTAGTAAAGCTATATTCTCCACGAAGGTTAAAACGTCTTCATATACATAAAGAGAAGACTGTATCTTATAGTTAATGGTTCATTTTGTCGGATGCGGAATGAAATAGCACAAACTCTTTGATTCAAAGGAATAAAGGTGCACAATTTCTTCCAACAATGCAAAATGAGTTAATGGTGGTGTGTTGTAAGATGACGTGGTTTGCGTTTCGTGCTTTTCAACCAATAGCTATTTATGAATAATGTGCATATATTTAAGACTTCCTATCGATTAATTTTGGAATTTATGTTGTTAAATTGGCGGGCCTTGGACAAATGTACACTATTTTGATACAAGGTAAAGTTCCTGAAAGGGACGCAAATCTAAATCTATTTCGATCATCATATAACCGGATGGATATATATACTTATGTCGAGGGTAACATTCAAAACACGAGTTGTACGCACTGTACGTCAAAACAATGCATCAATCATTAGTTTACGCTTCCCTTTAAAAAAAAAAGAATAGATGCAAAATATTGTCATGATTAACGCATGACTTTCATGACAACAAGTAGTTAGTCATTAGATAGATTTTTCCTATTTTAACTACCAGTTATGCTCACCCGATTTAAGGCTCGATTAACAAATCCAACAATATCAGCTAAATTGTATCATGTTGACGACATTTTTGAAGCATTTTTTCTGATTTAACTAGTCAGTATTTTTGTTCACTGCCCTATAATGTGACGTCGAAAGTTTTTTGAAGACACTTACAAAGACACAAGTTAACATTGTGGACTCAGTTAGAAACAAAACTGTCCAACATTTGAGTACTGAGCTTAATATATTAGACAAATAAACATACTACAACACCAAGAGTTTTGGAAGTTATATCAGGCCAGGCAATGGTGTATGGATGAATAAACATGCCCCTGGTTTTTGTTCCGGTTTGAGTATAAAAATAGGTCAAACTTATACCACAATGGTCTATGGGAGGAATAGCAAAGTCAAGAGAAAGTCACACTGGATGACTGTAGATTTTCACTCTATTTACGCACGTAATGAATCAACTTTGAAGTACAATATTTCAGGACTTCATGTTTTAGACCTTCAAAAACACTTAGAGCATGGAAGATTTATGTAGCTTCTGGTCATTTGGCAACTTGTGGTTTAAAAACTAATTACCCCATCCTTTGGATAGGACGCAGAGCCAGAGGATCAAGTATTAAGTTCGAACACCTCAGCACCCACGCAACTTATAGAGATAGTCAGCTAATCTTGTGTGACGATGGCTACCCCTGTACTCACACGCTTGACATCTTGTCAACATTGTAACTTCAAACCTCCATAATCAATTCTTTAGGTAAAGCAGTTTGAATAATGACGCCAATCCAAATCTAATACATTAATTCCCTATAACCAGATAATAAATGTCGATGGACATTTTCAAACACGAGTTGTGTCAGTTTGTCTCAACACATTCATCGCATTTCGCCACCTTCACCTAAAAAATAAGATAGGATGCAAATACGTCATGTAAATTATAAGCGAATGACTTTCATGACAAGAAGTGGTTAGCCAATTATGATCTATTCACTAAAATACATGTAATCAACTTATTCAAAGCATCGATATTTTCACTTATTAAAGTGCCATTTATGCTTCCCCCAATTTAAGGCTCGATTAACAAAATCCAACAAGTATAGCTAACTTGTGTACAGCCGACATTTTTCAAGTCAAATTATTTTCTGATTTAAATAACTAGTCAGTATTTCGTTCACTTGTCTACATCTGACGTCGACACTCTGTTGAAAGCACTTAAAGACACAAAGTTAACAATGTAAACTCCGTTAAAAAAAACTTGTCAAACTTGCACAACTGCATACTGTAGATTTTCACGTCTTTTTACGGGCACTAAAGTGATTCAATTTGAAGTACAATTTTTTCGGGATTTCATGTTTAGACCTCAAAACACTTAGAGCATGCGAAGATTATTAGCTCTGGTCATTGCACTTGTGGTTTTAAAACCTACATTACCCACCTTTGGATAGGAACGCATGAGCCAGATGGTCAAAGTATTAAGTTCGAACAACCTCAGCACCCACCACATCTTATAGAGTAGGCAGGCTAATCTTGTTGTGAACGACTGGCTACCCCTGTACTCACAGACGCGTGACACTTTCACATTGTAACTTCAAACCTCATAATCACTTCTATTAGTAAAGGCAGTCCTTGTAAATGACGCCAATGCCACAAATCTCAATACATTAATCCCTATAACCAGATAATATAGTCGATGGTACATTTCAAACACGAGTTTGTGTCATTGTCGTCAACACAATTCATTCGCATTCGCCCACCTTCCCAAAAGAAATAATTAGATGCCAAATAACGTTACATGTAATATTATAAACGAATTGACTTTCATGACAAGAAGTGTTAGTCAATTATGATTATTCACTAAAATACAGTAATCAACCTTATTCAAAGCATCGATAATTCCCTCTATGTTAAAGTGCCCATTTATGCTCCCCAATTTTAAGGCTCGATTAAACAATCCAACAATATAGCTAATTGTCGCTACAGACGACATTTTCAAGTAGCATATTTCTGATTTAACTAGTCAGCTATTTCGTCACGTGTCTACATCTGTACGTCGACCACTTGTTGATGAACACTTTTAAAGACACAAGTTAACAATGTGAAACTTCCGTTAAAAAAAACTTCAACTTTCACACTGCAACTGTAGATTTCTACTCTTTACGCACTAAATGATCAATTTGAAGTACAATTTTTTCGGGACTGTCATGTTTAGCCTGTCAAAAACACTTAAAAGCTAGAAGATTATGTTAGCTCTAGTCATTGTCACGTTGTGTTTAAATACTTCATTACCTCAATCGTTTCCTTTGGATAGGCAACGCAGAGGCAGAGTCAATGTATTAAGTTCGAACACCTCAGCACCACCACACTTATAGAGATAGGCTGCTAATCTTGTGTGAATGGCTTACCCCTGTACTCACTACGCTTGACAACTTTCCACACTGATAACTTCAAACTTCCATAATCACTTCTATAGTATAGGCCGACGCCGTACATCTGTACAAATAAGCCAGAGCAGTTTTTAGATTATCGTCGTGTGTCAACCCGAATTTAACCAACCAAACCAGAGCTAATCAATCAATCAATCAATCAATCAATCAAATCAATCATATCAATGCAATCATCAATCAATCTAATCAATTTCATCAATCACTCAATCACCAACCAATCAATCAATCAATCAATCAATCATAACAATCAATCAATCAATCAATCAATCAATCAATACAATCAATCAATCAATCAATCCAGACACTTTGTCACAAAGAAGTCTTTTCTCAATGACGGATTGGGGGGGCAAAGTGAAAAAAATGTCCAAAATTTTCGGCGCACTTCCGCCGCGCAATTTGTATACGAAGTTTGGCGCGTAAACACGCGCCGAAAAAATGACATTTTGTAAATGTTTAATAGTATCATTCATGTTTAATGGTTTTATAGTGTCTTTCCAATGCTTTTTTAAAACATATATTTGCACTGCAGTAATATGAATTTTTTTCAAGTTGTCAAAATAATGGGGGGGGGGGCAAATCGCCCCCCTGCCCCCCCCCC
>JZLH01S0400680.1:950-11542 GCA_001188425.1 Eucidaris tribuloides | reverse complement strand
AATCTATCACCCAACCCTTTCATAATTTGATAATATTTTCTGTTTACTTTGGGAATACTTCCTGATAAAGTGTAAAATTAAAAAACTTTTCTTATCTTTACCTTTTCGTTCGAATCTGTGAAATTCTATCTTCGTTAGCCTCCTCTTATTCAACAACTATTTTTGACCAATTGAGCTTTTGAAAAATGGTCTCATAAGTAAATATAGAAATGAATCGCAAGGACATGCGAACGAATACATTATGAGTCAATAAAAAAATCGTATATATGACCAGCAATGAAACGTTTTTTGTGTGTTATTTGAAGGTGTAAATTCAATAAATTCCAACAAATATTGTCTGTTTGTTTGCCGATTTAGTTAAAAAGTTTATTGGAAAAGTGTCAAACGTCAGTAATTAGACATATTTTTTTCACAGTATTTCTTGACATGCAACGTGTAGTTAACCTCTGTCCTTGTGGAAGTTATACATAAAAGCGACATTTTTAAGCGAAAAAATGCGAATTTGGAAAATCTTGGATTTATTTCTGGCGTGTAATTTTATTTTCTGACTAATTTCTAATTCATGATACACAAAACATGAACAAATGAAAGGATACTTCAGTTTAAAACAATTTAGTATTGTAAACTAATATTTTCTGCATAATGATTTGTTTTACAATTTCGTAAACTGACGCCTGTGATCATTAAAGGTGAGTGCCGAGCTTCATATTTAGGGCTTTGCTGCTGGGTGTGGCTGCACGGTGCAGACAAACAGCCTGTAAGGGTTATAAGTACGATTACTTATAAATATCAAGTAACTTGAGAAAATGATTTTATTAGAGTAATGCACATCTCGCGTGGAAGAGGAGAGGGTGTGGAGATAAGATTCAATGATTTTTATCATAATGATGAGACGGATGCGATGCATTGTGATAATGCATGGTAATGATGAAGATGATTACGAATGATCATTGTGGGGGTGATGATGGTTGACTCTGCTAAAGGAAACGGCCGCAGCAAACTAACACAAAATTTACATTTAGCCAGACAAGTGCTCTGAGAAAACATTAGTTAAAGACAGCCGGAGTTTACAATCGACCGACAGTTTCACAAATTGTATAAACTACAAGTCCACTAGACGCCGCACGCCTCTAATGTCATTGATAAGGTTTATAGAGAAGTCCTGACATTGTGATTTCAATAAATGATCTATTTGAGTCGCTTAGTGAAAACAAGTCCGAAAATCTTGAGTGTTAGGTGACTGGATTCGTTCCTGCCTATTCCCTCCCAAATGCTACCTGTGTGATCTATCTAGCGCTATTTCTATCACTGACATGTGAAATTTAAGGCTGATGATATATTCATGACTATCTTGCAGGTGCTAGCAAAAAACTTTATCTAATCACTTTTGGAATGTTTGTTTTATCATTTAAGCACTATTCTATCGTAACTGACACATTATTTTTATGAAGTTCAGCAATGTAACAACGAAACAAAATATGACAATGGGACTCTCCAGATGAACAGCTCTGGTCAAATCATTGATATCGTATCAATACAATAAAGCAATAAAAAGTGAATTTTGTCTTTTACATCGCCGATTAAAAGTATACTATAGATTCAAAGAGATGTTTAAAAATCGTTCAAAACGCTTCAGTGGGGCCTGATCTGCCTGCAATGGGACTTCGCGCTTCGCGCCTCATTATTGTGCGCTACGTACAAATTTTCGTGTCCCTAAATTGGGGTGGACATTCCCCCCATTTAAAATATTGGAGTCGCCCCTGTCTCAGCAGGAAGTAATACATCCACTTTTTACATGCCTAGACTTCCCATAATTAATTTCTTCACTTCACATCAATGCTCTCCCGCAATTCTTTTTTCGGGCAGATTCGCAGAAATCAAATTGCACTCACAAACAAAACCAGTGACCATCGCATGTAGCCGAAATTACCTCATCCAACCGTTTCTCCATTGTCTTGTTGCATCTGAACACAAACTCCTGAATAAATAGTCAACTGGAATGGTTAATGAAGCCTCAATGCGATGAATTATTCAACCAGGAAAACCTGCTTCATACGGTTTTACTTAACGTAACTTTGTTAATAAAACATAAAAACACTATTGCTGATCCACCCTCAGTAAATACAATATTCGTTCTGGAAGAATAGTTTAAAATACTTGTAATTAGATGCTAAAACCTATTTTGATGTCATTGCACAAAATAATTTACACAACAAGCTATTAGAACTAGTCACAATGCATAGTTACACTATATTCCCATGCATGGGATTATCTATTTCGATTATCTTCAGTTTGTGCGACACCCTGGTGTGTCCCTAATTATGTCTATCAGGTCTTGCACCTATTACGGGTCTTTTGAGGTTAAACCGTCACTTGTACTTCACTCTCTCCTTTCTACCTTCTTAAAATAATCAATTTGAATACAATTTCTGTAACTGGATGATTTTACTCTCTCGGTGCAGTGTGCAAAAACTCCTTTAAATGTTCATCGGGGGGGGGGCTGCGCTAAAATGAGTCTCTCTGGATCGCTTTAAATTCTGACCACGATGGCTATCATTAGTATTAATATTTTCTCCCTCTTTTTTTTTAATTGACCAGCTGCCGTAGACAGGACTCACAACCTAGGAGGGGATGTCATCTTTCTAGATGGGTCGATAAAACGGTATTTCCAGAACAGCACACACACACACACACAACACACACACACACACAACACACACATCACAACACACACACACAACGCACACACAACACACACACACACACCTACCCACACGAGCACAAACATCACATCACACAAAATACATACTGACGGCATTCAAACTGCACTTGAACTGGCATCCACAGCACACATCATAATTACATACAGCACAGCCACACACGCGCGCGCACGCAATGCGCAACGGTGGCTTATCATACACGTACCGATTAACAATACATGCGATGCACGGCACACACTCACACAAAAACAAAAAACACTTTTGCACGCACTGCAAGGATGCAATTTTTTACTGAATCTCTATATGAATTTATAAGGCTATGTCCTAGCGGGCGACGCGCAGAAACGAGCGTTTCCCATGCCAAAGGAAAGGAGGGTGGAGTTGTGGCCCACGTAGAGGAAAAATCAAGTCTTAGCTCTTAAATCCAGCGCTTTTACAGTACCACCTCATCACCACAAAACGGAGTTGCGGTATATCTCATTTACTTAGATTTTCCGCATATAATCTTCGGATTATCAATGTTGCAAAGGCATGATAGCATATTTTGTTCGTGAAGTTCACTCATTTGAACCTAATGGGATTTCAGCTTGTAAAATGAACAAACTTCATAGAATATCTATGCCATGGCGATCGATACGTCTGCTTCTCTTTGACATATATTCTGTTCAAATTACTAGACTTTTGCACACAGCCGTTCATTGCAATTAGTTGTGTTCATCATAATCAGTTAAACATATTACGGAATAATAGAAAAAATATCCATCATGAATGCTTGGACATTTTTGAAACAAATATAAAACCTCTTCGGGCAACGTTTACTGCGATTGCGCCGTTAGGAGATATTTTGTCAATAGCATTTCAAAAAACAAACAAAACAAACAACCCCCCCCCCAAAAAAGACACCCCATTCAACTCACTGTTACACATAGCATTAGCCAGCGTTAATAATCTATTTTGTTCAATACCATATACAAGAAATATGATAGCAAGCCACCTTAACCTATATCAAGCATCTTCAAGAAAAATGTCACACAATTATGAAGAGTTCTTGGGCCCAATAATAGGGCTTTTTTAGAAATTTTTCTCACAATGCCAAGGAAATAATTCTGTCATGTGCCACTAAGATTAATTTCGTAGGTATAACAATTATTTTTCTACTCTTGACATTGCCCTTGATTATGCGAAAGACCACTTTATCGTTGAATGATGGATATTGAATAGAAACCAATACAAGGTGAGGATATGGGGTAGTTGTTAGGAGTCATCGATAGCTATTAAGTGTACCTTTTGGCGTGCAAGCACGGCTTGACCTTCTCTAAGCGATATTATTAGGTACGGAGACTTGAAGTGCTGCCGCAACATCTCAGTGTCAATTTATTTCTTGCTCATTGACGCCGCGCCGCCATACGGAAGACCTTGTTACATACTATGTTTCAAGACTGCGCAGCACTCTCAACAGTCACCTATGCGGGTGAATCGCACAATCTATTTTAAAACTTTCTTCACAGAAAACTGTAAATTTCAGATTTTTATTAAATTCTTTGACGAGTCGAACAAACCTTCAATCCTGCACTCAGATTGATAGTTGTAATTAAATTACTTGATATCGCTTCTCACATTTATACTAAAAGAAATACTATTGACCTTCTTGTTCGATGTTTATTCACGCAGCGTCTTGAAAATAACATTAGTTTATACTGGCCTCACGTTCTAAGACTGGAACCACTGCAGAATCAATAGGCAGCAACTAAGAAAACAAACACTACAATGAAAAACTGTATACAAACATAAAGATTTCCAGATCAATGCTAACTAATAGCACATTCTTCAGATAAAGTACCAGACTGATAACAATATGCTACAACCCTGATTTTATCCCACTTGCTGCACACACTGTAGAAGCGTATAGTCCTGGCGCTTGTAATTATACTCAGACCACTTAGACGATGTGTTGCTCATGATGATCATTGCTTACTTGTGCTATTACGCGTTTAGAATTTCTATTGTTAGTGAACTACTTTCACTCATAATCAGACGGTAAACCCAGACTTTTGGAATGCGTGCTTTACCTCCTCATTTAGAGTTCGTACTTGCGCCTTACACACTCTCAATTTCGGGCCCGCAATGCTCTTTACCAGGGAAGCCAGCCTCTACGTACCACATTTCAGATGCCACGACTTGGGTTGGCAATTTGTGCACCGTCTACAAGCGCTCCAGGCACATGCCCCTTGTATCTCGCGATTTTCCCTTCCAACCACGCACCCCCTTCCTTCCACTGTCCGAGCCCCGTTCACTACGTGAACCTGTACGAGAAAAATATGACCTCCCACCCGTGAGCGTCTTCTGTTCCCTCATATTTCACTCCTGGCCATGTGAGGGCGTATGCGCGCTCCTATAGTTATACCCCTCGCCGCACCACACGCAGTCATGCGCCGCCTCCGGCCCTGCTCGGGCCGTTTTTATAGAGGAGCGTAGTGATACTGGAGTAACACTATGTTCCAAACAGTCTCTCTTACCCTCTGATTTATTGAAGAAGAATATTATTCTCATTACAATATGAGTGACGATTTGCCACAGGCAACCTATGACATGTCTATGTAAAACTGAGGAGCCGCCGACCGCATCCTACTCTCTCTTACAAATGGTCGCTATTATGAATTCCTATTACATCCTCATTCACAGTCTTCCGTCTATGAGATAGCTTAGCCTGGTTTGATTCTTGCTCGGTGGTCCAGATCGTTATGCAGTTTTGTTCCTTTTTAGTTACCAATTTCAAGTCTTCCATGCGAGTTGATTGATCATCTACCACGATAAACAAGGAAAAAATATATAATAAGACATCAGTAAACAAAGGTCATCACAGATATAGAAGCCAAGGTGTATTCATTGCCCTGATTTAGAAATACAAGGATTATGTATTTTTTGGTATCAGCATATCTCTGTGTGAGAGTAAATTGATGGCCACTGACTGAATCAGCCGTCCCTCCCGCTCAAAAAAAAATCACACCTGATCATTGAGATACACACCTCACAAGTCCACTCCAATATCCCAACAATCACCCTACTTTGATAGCCTACCCCCCCCCATTTATCCCAAAAATACGCACATTGCTGTTTCAGTCAGTAAGGAATCCACCGAGTAATGTGCGCATGCAGATCTGGTTGAATGGTAATATATGTGAGGGTGGTAGGGTAGGTGTATCTAGGTTTCTAGTCTTTTGTTTTTAGTTACTAAAATTAAATATTGGAGGGATAAGGGGCTCCAGAATGTCAGTTTGTGACATTTATATCTTACTCCCTTGCATGATCCAAAATGTTATTTATAGTTAAAGTGTTAATTAGTTTTGCATTCATCACTGGTAATCTCTCAAAGTTTTTGGTTATTTTAATGGAACAAACAATAAATTTGTATGAGGCTGAAATTACTAATTCTAAAGGTGTCTGCTAACACCACCCCCCCTCATTCTGAAGCCGAGTCTACCCCCCCACTCCTTTTAATCAGCTGGTTCAGCTGAATCTGAATGACACACCTATTTGCTTGAATTTGAACAGGGCGTAAGGTAACAAATGGATATTCATAAAAGAAATCTTGCAAGATTTGTTCTGAAAAATCTTTACTTCTAATCATATTTCGATTCGATCAATTTATACTGTGGCACAATTTGTATAGATCAACACGTGGGACTAAGGATTCCACCTTATGAACACGCACAATGGTGGTCTCCGCCGCTAAACCAGGGTAAAATGCCAAATTTCACGCAATATACACACTAACACACGTATTTCCTTATTTGACTTACCCCTTTAATAGAGAATTTATATTTCTGAACAATTTGGGCCTTTAGAAGTTCAGAAATTGAGATAAAACGTCGTTTCCAACAGATAACTACCCCTGCACTTCTGCAGCAGACGAACGCTGTGCGTTGCTAGTCTCCAGTACAGGGTACACGGCACCTTTCCAGGGGCAGCAACTTCAAAGCACTCTCAAAATTTAATCGAAACGTAGATTTTTCTTAAATCGAAGCAGGTGAAGGGAAATTATGTCTGCTTTCCAATAAAAAACATGATTTGTGATGTCTTCCAGCTCTAAAAAAAGTTAAGCGCCTCCGTTCTAGACTAACCATGCAGAATCTAGGCTAAATGCTAAAAATAGCCAACTTGTAACATTGCACTAAAAAAATCACTAAAAATACTACAACCCTGATTTATCCAACTTGTGCACACCTGTAGAAGCTATAGTCCTCGCTTAATATATCAGACCACAAAATGGGGTAAATTTCTGCTCTGCTTATTTTTAAAGATTTTTTTGGTGCATCCAGGCAATTACCTCATCATTGTACTGCCTTCCCGGTAGACATTGCGCCGATTGGAATTGTGACGTGCGCCCTTAGGTCATCTTGTAGTATATATTGTGGGAAAGGTCTTGAGGTGTGAATCGTTTGCAAAACCAAAAGCGTTTTAGAAAATTTTAACTTTAATTTCAGGCCAATTTGTACCAAAATCCGAAAAATGTGAACATTTGATAGTTTTGGCCCAAAATGAGGGCTTTAAATGTTTCAAATTTCCTCGCAATGGATATTATTGGACAGATGTAACATATATTTTCCATTTGACGCCCATTATGTGAAAAACCAAGTATCTGTTTAAGATTTATTATATAAAAATCAATGTAGGGGAAATTATAGGATTTTAGGGGTCATTGAACTTTCAGTGACCTTGTGGAAGGACGACTTGACCTGCTGACATACTTTTTTTGTCATATTTTAGTGTATATTGTGGGAAAGGTCTTGAGGTGTGAATCGTATGCAAAACTTAAAGTGTTGTTGTAATTTTTGCCAATTTGTACTATAATCTGAAAAAAATGTTAAAATTTGAGGGTTTTGACCCAAAATGAGTGTTTTACATTTTCCAAATTTGCTCACAATGGACACAATTGGACAGATATTAGTGATATCTTTCATTTGGCGTCCATTATGGGAAAAAACTATGCATCTGTTTAAGATTTATTATAGGAAAACCAATATAAGGGGAAATTATGTAAATTTAGAGGTCATTGAACTTTCAATGACCTTGCGCAGTTACGGCTTGACCTGCCGACATACTTTTTGGTCATCTTTTAGTATATATTATGGGAAAGTTTTTGAGGTGTAAATCGTATTAAAAACCAAATCCGTTTCATTAACTTATTAGTTTTATTTTAGGCCAATTTGTACAAAAATCCGAAAAATGTGAAAATTTTGAGTTTTTAGCCCAAAATGAGGACTTTAACATAATCAAATCTCATCACAATGGGTATCGTTGGATAGATATTTTTAATATCTTTCATAAGACACCACTGACGTAAAACTTCAAAAATCTGTTCAGGAAATATATGCAGAAAACTGGAGACATAGGAATTGGGGGTCAAATTAGAGGTCATTGACCTCTGACGTCACGTTCCACCACCCACGGAACTCAAGAAATCACTTTTCAAATGTGTCAAGGGATGTTCTACCCAAATATCATAACAAGACACCTGGTCATATTTGTCAAATAAATTCTGGCTATCTCTTGGACTAGTATTACACGAGAGGAACTGCAGCGGCACTAACTACTTACCCTGAGAAGATAGTTTGGTCATTCTGTTGATTACTAAAAGAAAATTAGATTCATCTCAAAGTGACACATTTAGCTATGAAGTGTAGTCACACAGAAACACACCACGCATACACACTCACATACACACACAAATACACACATACACATACACCACACCCACAGACACGCACACACATAAACATACACGGAGACGCAGACACATACTCGGACACACAGACACAGACACACACACATACACATATACACATACATACCGTACACCCACACGCACGTGCGCACACATAATGAACACACACGCAAACGCGTACAACCCCCCCCCTACATGTCCAAGTAAACACTACGTCATTGTGTAGGTTTATAACTTTATACACACATACACATATACACATACATACCGTACACCCACACGCACGTGCGCACACATAATGAACACACACGCAAACGCGTACAACCCCCCTACATGTCAAAGTAAACACTACGTCATTGTGTAGGTTTATAACTTTATACACACATACATATACACCACACCCACAGACACGCACACACATAAACATACACGGAGACGCAGACACACACTCGGACACACAGACCCCGGGGGGGGGGGGGTCGCTCTCCACAATGCCTGCTACACACCCGCGTCCAGAAAAAGCGTCGTAAAGGGTCTCTTTTCCAGCATTCGGACGTCGTCGACGTCTTTTGGAAAAAGGGTTGCTTTTTCAGCACCATTCTCCGGCAATCGCCACTTAGGGTAGCCTTTTCTCACATATCACGCCATTTAGGGTTGCTAATTTGGTTATGTAGATTACGCCATTTAGGGGTGCAAATTTGAGTAGATCTATATCTACGCCATTTACAGGTAAAAATTTCTCATACCTGACGCGCGTCGGGCAAGCACAAGCACACAATCGATCAGATCCGATAGTAAACCGATTGTGAACCGGATCGATCAGAGCTGTCAGCTGTTAACGAAGACCGGAGACGCATTCACAGTTAATAACATACCTAAAGTTACGGAGACCAATTTGTTGTGTCCTTCATTTTAGACGTGATGTCAAAACGCTACAAAGTAGTGGAATTGAATTTGAAGTTTTGAACCTTGTGCTGAGATAAAGGATTTTGCTCTACATTCAAGTAAAAAGGGAAGAATTTGCGGCATCCACAATGTATGTATGTATGTGCTTGGTCCCATATATTGATATTCGCGTAAGTTGACTGTGAGTGTACCAGTGTTGTGATAGATAACGATGGCAACTGGCCCAAGAAGATTTGAGAGATTCAGACAAGCTTCTGAACTGTATAAATCTGAAACTGAAGCGCAAGTGAATGCCCTGATTTAATCAATGGGTGATCAGCTGATGATGTTCTATGCCTTGCAGCATTCAAATTAAGTGACTGATGAACATGATGAACAGCAGAAACAGTGGCGACAAGTTTGACAAACATAATATTTTTGTGAAAAAGCATAATGTGATCTCTGAGTGTGTTCGATCAGAGAAACATATGGAAAAGTGTGTTGCATTTGCTCCGGAGTGCCGCACTAATCCCCTACAACACGTGGAAATTCGAGTAAAATAACCCCCTTACATCAAAGAATCGCGTATAAAATGAAAACGCGATGAGGTATTGAAAACCCTCGCCCTGCAAATGAAAGCTGAAACATATACCTTTTCATTGAATATACTCTCAGAACAATTGCAATTCAAGAAATTAGGGCGTTTTTAGACTAAACTTAGCTTCAAATCATCGTAAATTATCAAAGTCTATGGGGATTCGGCAGAAAACGCGTCATTTTGGCTGACATTGCCGAATGTAAACGTGTCTCTTTCGTTCTATCTTTGTTTTATCACTTACCCTCGCATGCCAAAACATTCTACGATATACAAGCTCTCGAGTGATGTAAAATTTATTGTGATTGGTGGAGAGGAACTTAGGGCGTTTTTTGCGTCAAATCAAAGGCAGTTTTTCATTTTTGGCTAATTTCCGCACTTACGCGAGCTTTCTTCGCACAGCATTTCTACGAGCTTACGGATGAGCGCACACGTGCACGGCTTGTGTAAACAAACCGGACCACTTCACCAAATGCAACATTCATGGCTAAAGTAATCCATATGCAGAAGGAAGAGGAATTCGTTGATAGTTCCATTACACACATAGTTTAAGAGAACACTGTCACTTGTCAGACTGTCGGACACATCCGCGGTTGTTAAACAAGGGGAGCTAAACCCAAAATGAAAAAAAAACCTGGCAAAAAGTGAAAAAAGGTCTAAATAGATC
>JZLH01S0400662.1:34862-52046 GCA_001188425.1 Eucidaris tribuloides | reverse complement strand
TTTTGTGCACTGCATGCGTGTATACATGTATGCTTGCAGAAGTGAATAATGTTGGGGAAATGAGAAGAAATATTGATAGTGTACAATTTTACAATAATATCATTGTCTTGTAATCATGAAGAGGCGCAAAGTATGCGGATAATGTGGCTTAATTGGTAGATTTCCCCCCCCCCGAAGTAACAAGAACAGGTTTTTCCAGAATTTTCATTGAGAAAAGGGTTGGGTGGGGGGGGGGGTGGGAGGGGGACAGAGAAACAGATTGCATCAATATTACTGCTAGTTTAGTTCTGACAATACCAAGATGTGGCAATACAAAAACACACGCACAGACTGTCACAAAGCACTTAGAGAGACATCAATTAAACAAAACACAATAACTATTCTATCTGAGAAGTTCCCAGATCCCTCTATTATAATTTTGTAGTGTAGTGTACATGTACATGTACATAATAGATAGAATTCAACTCTGTATTGTTTACTAAATATTTCATCAGCAAGCAATAGTTGTGAAGCAAAAACAATATTTGACTTTGAACACTAGCATGTTGTTAGCACTGTTATTTCAAATTCAGAGAATAATATTTTGTTTAAAAAGAGGAGCTTCAAATATTATTTAGGCTAACTGAAATTTTTGGATTAAGGTTAACCAATTATGTAGCCAAAGTAAAACAGCTCCAATACATTTCCTTACACTTGAACTTTGGCATACTTATCAGGTGATGCAAAGCGATCATCAATTTATCATGGAAGCCCCCAATATCACCCTGAGAACCTGACACATATGGTGCATTTGTTGCCGCTCCATAAATCATGACGATGAAATCCAAACCTCGGACACAAAATCACCAATAAAACCAGCCTGGCAGGCTACAGCCCCATCCATTACTCCAAGAGTATTTTTACACAGTGGCCAATCGTGATTGTAAATACAATTGCAATCACGGCGATTAGAGTTACCAACCATGTATTTGAGAACAAATCTTTGTGGACAATACAATTAGAATTTGAAATTCTAGTGAAAAGGCATGTTTCTGGGTACGTTGTCAGTCAACCATGCACCGGATGGATCGCACGGCTGTGACACACTTATGCATTTGAGCGGGCGGTACTCCAGTAAAAGTTAATGAAAGATCACTTACATGTATTAGTTCTGTCTCAAATCTTGTTTTAGAGGTCAAGTCCTTCACATGAGCATGAGGAAAACTTGACGCGATATGAGAGAATCGTGAATTTTAGAAAACACCGCTGGAGCCTGATTTGAATTTCACTGCTTGAATTGCAATCATGTTTCTAGTTTGCTTGCCACATGGTAAAAATACTGTAGTTAATTGGAGTGATTGATGATTGCAATCACATTTACAATCATGATTTGGGTGCCATGTGAAATCAGTCCAGAAAATGAGCCTGCCAGGCTACAGTATCATCCACTAAGTACTCCAAGCCACCCTTGACCTGCCTGAGAAAAAATGGAGTCAATCGGAATTCACTGGTTTGAATCTGAGGTATTGGTAGTCTCTGTTCCAGACCATGCAACTTTTCTCCCGAGTAGCAGTGCGGGTGCGAAGCACCCACTCTACGCGACGCAGTCGCAAGAAATGTACCTCAGAAAACTAGTCTTACTTCAAGACAGTCAACTGATAGTAGGCCTAATTTTTCTAGGAAATAGGATAAGTTCTTATGTCTGGAAGCCAGACTAAGGTATTGGTAGTCTCGGTTCCAGACCATGCAACTTTTCTCCCGAGTAGCAGTGCGGGTGCGAAGCACCCACTCTACGCGACGCAGTCGCAAGAAATGTACCTCAGAAAACTAGTCTTACTTCAAGACAGTCAACTGATAGTAGGCCTAATTTTTCTAGGAAATAGGATAAGTTCTTATGTCTGGAAGCCAGACTAAGGTATTGGTAGTCTCGGTTCCAGACCATGCAACTTTTCTCCCGAGTAGCAGTGCGGGTGCGAAGCACCCACTCTATGCAACGCAGTCTTAGTTCAAGACAGTCAACTGATAGTAGGCCTAATTTTTCTAGGAAATAGGATAGTTCTTACGTCTGGAAGCCAGACTAAGGTATTGGTTAAAAATAGCACTTTGAATGGGAAATTGATTAGTGCAAATAGATAGACTGGATATGTGACATTTCATTTCATTTTCTATGTTAAAAAAAAAGATGAAAATTTGTCGTGTTGATACACACAAAAAAGCACAGATACTGACATCATCAGATGAAGATCTTCATGAAGACTTGATCAGGTTTCATAGTGAAGCAATTGCTGAAACATAATCACAAGACAATCACATTCAGATTAGATTTTATTGTCCGTCAGGAAAATATAAAGTGTGCTATTGTTGAGCTCTGTAGTCTGGTAAACTGGTTGAACATAAAGAGACTTTTATAAAAATTCAAATTCAATGTATACTACAGTGTATCTGTGATGATACAGATGAGAAAAACCAGCTAAAAAATCAGTCATATTGTAGCCACTCCTTTAAATCTGTAACTTTCACAAAGCTTGGGGTAGATAGTCAGGTTTCAAAGAATAAGTGCCCTTGCAAATGCAAATTTGGTGAAATGATGGTGATCCAAAAGTATTTCAGCCATTCCATACTTGTGTCACGTGAGTCACGCATGCTGTATGTTACGAGTCACAAGCCAGGGTATAGATGATTGATTTACATGATCAGGTAAAGCAATCCGCTTCAATATTTTCTTGGTTTTGATCTATACCCTGGTTTGTAACTTGTGTGACTTAAAACATGCGTGACTCGTGTGACATTTACATGGAATGGCTGATTTCATTCAATTTTAATTTTCACCATGTGAATATACACAACTTGGATAAACATTCCATTTGGAGTGTGATCATTCAAATAACTAAACATCTATCTTTCAGATATTGTGAACATATCCCAAATGTGAATTCTGTACAGTATGTATCTGAGAAAAAATAAGAAACTTTCGCAAATCACTGTCACTCAGTAAAGTACAGTGTACACATGTACACTGCATATAAACAGTGTTGTCAATCTGCCCTACATATAATGCCAATCTATATCACTATTCTACCCCATGAGTAGGCCCCTCAGGTGTATTGCTTACAATAATAGATCGCTTGCAATCGTAAATGAGAATTCGCCAGCAATTGTTCGAAGCACCTCTCTACCGGTCCATGACTAGATAGGATTTAGCCGCTTTTGTGTTAGCTAATGGACTGAAAATGGAGAGAAAGAGAGAGCGAGAGAGAAAAAAAAAACGGAGGAAGGAAATATTATATTGAAAGGAATCGTAGAATGTGGGCTGGCATTCCTGTGTTTGGGATTTCTTTGAAATTTTTGTTTCCAAAACGTAAAAACTATGGAGCGTGTATTATATGGGGCGGCCATGTGGAACCGTCATAGTGAAGTACGTATACAGATCCACCCTGTGAGTCAGGGGATATAGATGTGTGGTATGTGGAATTCATTTCTGAGATAAATGAACGAATGGCATAACTGACTAATTTATACAACAAAAAATGACAGATTGTTATTATCTGTAGTTTTTTACTTGAGCCGATTAAACAAGCTTTTAGGCCGGCCTGGCCGGCCCGAGCGACGTCGCATAAAAGCTTGGGTAAATGGCAAAGGCAGGCCGAGGCCTCCCCGATTTGGACCACCCTCTGGAGGGTATCTCGCGGCCGGCGGAGGCCGCCTTGGGCCGCTATATTTGGTGGTAAATGCAAAAGGGAGGCCTCGCGGCCTCCAATTACCACGGTGATGCGGGCGCTGTTACGTAAGATAACTACAATTGCCCAATCATGCCGGACCGCGTACTTGCCCGGTCGTGCTGTAGCGTGGCGAGGTAAACCGTGGAATCAAAGGGAATCAAACCAACCCATCGCTAATTTGATAAACAGGACATCAAATACATGAACTATTATATCCTTTATAAGTATTCCATTTTTCGTCTTATACAAACTGTTGTTCGAATGCATTATTTGTATCACATCAACCGACACGTAATGAAAATATGCTGTTTATTATTTACTTCACATCTCATTCCTGACCAAATTCTGTTTAATGACTCTCTTACAAGAGTTACACGTGCAATGTGTATGGAATCCGCGAACAAAAGAAATGCTGATTTGTAATAGGATGACACAATGCGGAGAATTTAGAAAGGGGGTCTCGGCCGGCCTAATATTTCGGTGTAAATGCACAAAATTGCGGCCGCGCTGGCAATTTAGCGGCCGGCCGAGCCGGCCTCCGGGCACGGCCGCTTCTTGGTGTAAATCGGCCTTGGTTGATCGCATTATGCCATATTCTGATAATGTAAACTTTGCAGAATGGTCACAGTTTATGCTTAGTTTTCACTCTTCCAAAACTATATTATTCACAAGTTTCTTGTACAGCACTACGTTACAAATCATACTAACATGTAGTGTTGCACGACTTCAGCATTTTAGAGAGTCGACTAGTCGCCCACCAATAGTCGCGACTCCGACTATTAGTCGACTGTCGGTGTTCAACGTTTTAGTGTGTTCAAGATTGGTGGTGTGGGGTGCATGGGTGTCGCAGTCGGAGTCGCACGTATACGGCAACACATGTATGATAGGCTGATCCAAGTACATTTTGGCAGTTCTGTTTGATTTGCGATCGAAGTGAGATAAGGGATTCATTTCTGCCACAAAATGGTAGATAAATAATTGGTAGTTCTGTTCAATTTTTACGTCTTTTGACTCAGTTTTTAATACAAATTAACATGTGATAAAAAGTCGACTATTGCATTCCGAAAGTCGGAGTCGCGACTCCATGTAGGCAGTCGCGACTACGACTTTTCGCGACTTAGTCGTGCAACACTACTAACATGTATACTGAATGAAGCAGTTGTCATGGTAATTAGCATTGGTGTTTGTATTACTTTAATGTTTTTTATCCTGTTCCCATTGAAGTGGCACAACATGTAGTGCTTTGTGAGGAAAACAATTGTATAAATATTCATCATGTGACTAATTTGTAGCGTACATTTGTTTCTTAGATGATCCTTTCCTTAAAAGCTAAATCAAGAACTATCCCTTTAAAACATTGCCTGTGCTGCTTTTGACGACTATAAATTAGATTTCACGGAATGTCATTAGATGCAGGTGTGAATGCCGCTAAACATGTGCTACGTCTTTGTAACTTGATTACGTACATTGAGCCAGCTTTACAATACTATGCGTACACCACAATTATGATAGGCATGATATGTGTCTATTTTGGAGTAATGATAATTTGAGACCCAATCGACGAATGTTGAGTGTTTTGTTAGACTCAAATAACAGATATAGCTAATTAGCTAATTAGGCTAATTGCTTTGCAGCTGAAAAGATTATATTTGCTTGAGTAGTAAAATGCCCGTGCAGTAATAATTCAGTTATCGAATTTCGTCATAAATTGATGGCATTAAGAAACAAGCACATGCTGTACCAGCATACATTTGACTAAATCTGGGTCACTAGTCTACGTGATCAATGTAAATTGAATTTGGTCATAATGACTCAGATATAGTTATTTGTTACTAGTATTGGGATGATTGCAAAATTTATTTTGCATGTAGCAATAAAGGTACATGTAAACAAAGCGTGTGTATTTTTCTGTTCACCCAGTCATGATGTTCAGATGAAAAATCACACTAAAAATAATTCTAGCTACTCTTCAGGAAAATAAGCGAAAAGTACACAATATATAATCTGTGTGTCAACACATTCTTGGGGTTATACTGCATATGTATCAGTTTCATTTTAATATTATTTACTCAGAGTTTTGACAAAAATGTAACGATCTTGTTTGTTAGCGCTTGGTCTGCACACCTGAGCACACAGATTGATGTCGTGATACCATAATGCTCTTCAGAGCATGTCTGAAATTTGAGGTCACCCGAATCTGGTGACCCCACTCTGGGGCCATATTTATCATGTGACCTCCAACGAGTGATCTTAAAGGAAACTGTGGAAGTTTTGAAGTGATATTTGGAGACACTTTTTAACAATGTGGAAGCCCCATTTATAAATTGTCAAACTTGATATCGGACATACGTGATTGTGTTTGAATGGACAATTAAATACTGTAGAGTCTGGAACATAAAACTTCAGAATGTTCTGTAGTCACTAGCAAAATATGTTTAAATATTGACACATGAATTAATGTCCTGGGGACAAAATTTTATGACAACATTGGAAAAAAGTGAATAGTTGCTCACTAATTTTTTTTTTCACTTTTAAAAACACTCAGACAGAGTACGGGATTTGCACTTCAGAAAACGGCAAAATGAATGAAATCAGCTCAAATCGTTCACAATGTGAAGATTAGTAAAAATAGAACCTTTGGGTAGAATATGTAGTTTTGGTGAAAATCTGGACATTTAAACTTCAAAATTTACAGTGACGTTAACGTGCATGGGCCGTTCCAAAATTGCCCGATCAGCTGTTAGCCCAAGGTCACACGGAGTTTAGCCATTTAACCAATCATTGTGCTCCGCTGGTCATGCGAACTCATTACAGCGATTCACAATTTGAGCAAAATTTAAACTCACGGAAAGAACAATATTCTGGTAACATATCGTTATTAGTTTTTGTCATAAAACGACAAATTCATATCGATGTCAAACTTTCAACACACCATTTGTAAGTACTAAACCTTTGGTATTGATAATGAAGGGAAGTAATGGATTTGCAAATCCCAAACACAATCTTTAAAGGTCTTTTTTGAACTGCGATATTTTCAGGGCTTCATTTTTAGACCTTATCACAACACTAAACATGGAGAATCATGTTAGCTCAGATTTTTAAAACATGGAACATTGTGAAATGAGTGATACATTTAAATTAAGCAACAGGATTGTTGTTTTAGATTTAACTTCAAGTTCAACTTGTTTGGGACTGAGTTCCTTATCCTTAAAATTACCTCATGTTAGATCAGTGTGCCCCAGTCAGTGTGAACCTTACATTTTATGACCAAACCTACCCAGTTGTCTTGATTTATTTACTTCGTGATGGACTTTGACAAGTGTTTATATAGCGAGTACATTCTGTGTTGGTATTTGGCAGAGGGTTATAAGTGCCATCTGTTGTGTAGGCAATCATGTGAGGCCGTACATCCTCTTTCTCAAGATGAAAACTGAGCGAAAAAGTAGCCTTTTTTTAAAATAATAAATTAATAAAATACAACAACCTTCATTCCTTGAAATGTTATGATCTGGTAGAGGTGAAGTGAGAAAGTTTACACGCATGTTTATTGCTCCTTGGGTAGACTGGAGGGAGGTTGATTTTACATCATACCTACAGGAGATGAAATTCACATAGCTTGTGTGGCATATTAGACCCTATTCACATAAAAAAAATTACAACAAAAATAAGAATGAGTTACTGTGGAAGTGTAACAGTAAGATTTTCCATACTGTACTTCTTTGCAAAAACAGTAAGATTTTCCATAATTGTACTTGTTTGCAAAGTGGGGGTGAACCTCTCGGAAAACCGTGGTATGGTACATATCTCTATGTCATTTCTTGTGACTGGAAATGGTTCATAACTGGTGTTTAGTTCCATTTTTCTGAAACCTGTTCAGTCACTAAAGTGCTTTTAGACTGAAATACCCCAACTTGCTGCAGTCCAGCAAATATATATTAACAAGGCAAATTACTATTATTCATGGTCAGATGAGGTCATGTCAATTCACAGTTTGTTGTCATGGTATGCTCGCTCATAGCTTCACTGAAACATGCTGCAACATCGAAACATGACATTCTATGCAGAAATTACTCTTTTTTTTTGTAGTTTTCAATTAAAATGGCTGCATACTGTGTAGGCCTACACTGTTGATTGTTTGTGTTATTTAATACTGATACAATTTGTAGGCATGATTTTATGCAGGTACCTCAAAATGTTTTAGGCCCATATATCAAAAACTACATGTGCTGTTCTAGTGAAAATGTAAACAACAGGGCTTGGCTGATCAGAGAGGACTGTATAAAACTGGCCGTTCACATACTGCGGGTTAAAATACCGATATGTGCACTGTAAAGGTTGTATAAATAACCACATGAGTAGGTAAACATGTTCGGCTCACATTAAAAGTCACTTAAGTCCTTGATATGTTTCCGTCCCAGCTATCAATAGTCTCTCTTTCACTTCCCCTTGCGACATGTCGGCAAGCAAGCGTGAGAGATTTTTAACCGCTGGGTTTCTAATTAAAGCTACTGCACATTTGTTTCAATCATCCGTGTCCTCAACGAAAAGAAAATAACTCGGCCTTGCTTAAATGATTAATTTTTAACATCGACAATATTTACTTTTGTAATTTGACAGGATTTATTGAAATGATGCTATTTGGAGAATTTAATATCATGATCAGATTCTTAGTATTTGATCTAAAGATTTAATTGGAGTCCGAAAGACTAAGGCCCAACTCAGCTAGTCATAGGAAAAACATCACTGCTTATTATTAGCCTCAATGTTTTTACTGATCAGTGCCATTGGAAGGCATGTCAAATGTAAACTGACTCACTGAGAAGCTTTCAACACAAGAATAGGTCTGTAAAGTAAGTTAATTACAACCTTTTAGATACAAGTTTCAGTTTATTTTACTTGATTAATTCACTTTACATCATGACTTAGTCTGTGGAATCCTTTGCAATGGTATGAATACGAAAAAATGAAAAATAATTAAATAAATAAATAATGCCTTGTTGAGTAGGTGGTGGGTGTGATTGGAATAACTGGCAGTTTTTGTTTCCATGTTTTGTTTTTCCCAGATATGAATTGTGGTTGTTGAATGCAGTTTAATTTGAATGTGACTTGTTAACTGCATGCTCTCACAAAAACGAAAAAGACAAGTTTTTCCGACTGATACATGTAAATGTTGAAACTGGGCATATATATGTTTGTGTGTACATGCGTGTGTGTGTAGGGGGGGGGTTGATAGTGTGTATGTATGAGTGTGTTAGTGGCCTGTGTGTCTGTGCACGATGCCCCTGGTTTGTGCTCCCCGACCCTCTGCTACCCACTGACTACAAATAATTTTGTTGTCAAAAAGTCAGCAGGCCTCCTGACAGATTGCTCCTTTGTTCGTGAAACTCACCCACACATGATGCAAAGAAATAAATTATAAAAGGCTTTCCAGAGAGAGAGATAGAGTGGTCAGCCCCCCTTGTTTGCCCGACATGCGATCCCATGATAAATATAACGTGCAAATACCGGAATTTAACCGAAAATTGAAGGATACATCGTTGGCAAACATGCGACAGGAATATTAGAAGAGGTGAACTGGACTTTTGGATTGAACGCGGTAGATATCAATATGACTTTGGATGAGAGTGTCTGATGTTGGAAAAAAAAAATGGATGTCTATTCATTTACAAAGGGGGTGGAAGATGATTTCAATGACACTTTGTCAATATGGACTCCAGTTTGATGAATGTCAGTGGTAAGAGGCCATGGCACCTGTGCTGTGGTCTTGTAAAGATTCAAAGAGAATTCAATTTTTGAAGAAGCTGTGGCAGTCACAATTGACATATCAATAGTACCACAGACCAGAGTGACCTACCGTCCTATATTATCATTCAGCATCCTACATGTGTACACATCTTTTCTTGATTTAAAAAAATGATAATAATTTGTATCAATATTTGTTCAGTAAAATGTCCATTAAAATGAATGTATTTAATAAAAGTAACTGGATAGTTTAAAACCAGACGGCTTGATTAAAAATAAAACATCCTTTACGTAACAAACATCAATATGATAAACATATCGCAAAATTGAATTATAAGCAAAAGATACACAAATAAAAATGCTACAAGAACTATACAAACTTACTACACGGTATAAAACAAAACAAGATCATGTTAAAGTTGTTAAACTAAGAGTTAAAAAGAAGTACATATGAATTACAGAGGGTCAATAAGATGGTGCAAATTAGCAAAACTTTTAATTAATTTGTTACACAAATTATTGATTTGTAGTATTTTTTGAATTGTACTATTGTTTTGGAATCCTTCAAATACATGAAGTTGTTCCAGATTTGTATACCATTGAATATGATTGATTGCCTGTGGAAGAGGGCAGATTTAAAAAGAAGTAATCAATGGCTTTTGTCCTATACTTCATCCATTTTGAAAGTTCTTAAGATTTTATTTGTCTGTGTCTTTACCCGAAACATTCTTTTCATAACTTTTTTAAAAGTGTTTTAATATGTATGATTTTCTTATAGCACTAATAGCATTAATATCATACAAGGACAGCAGATGACAGTAAAGTGTGTGTGTGTGTAGTACAATATCCTGATCCTCACAACTGTTACCAATGCACCAAGGATTTATAACAAGGAATCCCAATTGTATGACACCAAAAAAAAAATGAAAGCCTTTAGATAAATACAATGAATTTCCAAGAAATGCATTTGTAACACAATCATTATAATCGTCATTCATTCTGAATTGATGTCCTCCTTCATACGTTGATGAGTCACCGGTCCAACTTAGATTTGAAGTCGAAAGTAAATGTGGTATAGTTCTCCAACGGTCATCCCTCGTAACTCTGTCACAAGCAAACAAGAATATGCAACAGGCAGCCACGTAAACCCACAGATACATGCTACATGTAGGACCCTGGTGCGACCCTCGTAAAGATCCTGTCGAGATATGTAACGAGCCTGAACCCCACAGATTTGGAGTTCTCAGTGAGATGAAATCCTAAACTTGTGTCAGAAAGATCAAGCTGAGCACCTTAACCAGTTGGAGATGATTAGATTTTGATATAACATGCGTTCTCCAAAGAACCCAGCCCACAATATCTCATACTTGGTCTCCAATGGGTTAATTGATAGATCTTGTACTATCTACTGTGCAGAGGTGGTAGTGGACTGGAAAAACAGTGGTATAGCCAGGTTTCCTTGGGCAGGGGGGAGTGACTCCTATGTACCATACAGTGTCTTATGGTACTAATTTATTGTGTGGGGGGGGGGGGGTTGGTGGCATGGTACAAACAATTTGAAGAATAAAAACTCGGGTCCCAAAAGCACATTATTTCATTAATTTAAATAGAAAAAATAATAATGCAGGGAGGGGAGGGGGGACTGAGTCCCATGACCTACACCAGTGTAGATAAATGACATCTTGTAGCGTGTGCGATGATGATCATCACTGAATTTTCTGAATCAAGCTGATGCTTACTTAGATGTGGTAGGGTAACTGTCTCCCGTCTCCAGGAGAGAGGAGGAGGGGGAGAGTCTAGACAGGAGGGTTCTTGCAATGTAATAGATTTGTCATTTGTCTCTCTCTCTCTGTATTTTAGGTCGCTACTGCTGATCTATCTAGGGTTTTGATCAGTATTTGGAGGTGGGGGCTTGTCTTCATGTGTGTCGCAGCCATGCGATCCATCTGGTGCATTGCCATGCCTCATCACTGGAATTTTGAATTCTGATCATGTTTCCCCGGCACAATTTTTTTCTTGTGTGTACGATTTGTTACTGAATTACTACAATTGCAATTGTGATTGAAATCATGATTCAACCGCCGTGTGGAAGCGAAAATGGTCGTGGTCATCTTTGGTCAGATCGTGGATCTGATGTCACAGCCATGAGAAGCATGCGACCCATTTACTGATACTTCCCGTCATTAGCCAAGTGTGTTTCTTGTTAGACGGGTCTGGCAAATTTTGTGAGACAAGAAATATCACCCCGGGAAAAATCGCTGCAGGACTTTCATCCCTCGCAACCCTATATTCATGAGCCGTAGGCATACGTGTTTCCAATTTCAAATCGGTCCACGCTTTACTTCCTGTCAAGACGCGATTGTTCAAGCCCCATCAAATCTGCTCGTTGATGCTTGTGTGCTATATCGTTACTACAGGGTTGCGTGGGGCTGTACACACGATACTTGTTAAATAAAATCAAGTCAGACTTGCTCAGTTTGACTAATCTATAAAGGAAATTATACATGATCGCAATTTGAACATGATTACATTTTATAGGACACGTTGATCGCATGAAATAACAGGTTTGCTGCATAAATCGTCAATAAACATCGGCCATATCGAATGAAACCCATTCAGATTGAAATTAACGATCATGAGATTTATGTCGGACTTTGCACTAAATCTCTTGTATGGACGAGTGGGTTCTGCATGCCTAACTGAATACCAACTAGCAAGATAAGTCCATAAAAATAAAGTAAGCATCTATTTTAGCGGTACGTAAAGCAGCTCACGTCAGGCGGGCGTAATGACAGTTATTTTCGGCCTTCATTGTCAATTACTTCATTTCACACTTTGCTTCAGTCAGTCAATGGAATTGTCAATCACCGTCACAAATGCAGTGAGACAGATATGTACATCCAGTTCGACTATTTTTCGTTATTAACCTGTAATGCTTCTGTGTGTGTTTGTTTGTTTGTTTGTTTTTTGGAGGTGTACAGAAATTGTATACATGTAACTCAAACATATTACTTCATTTTTTGGTTTCTGTTTTAGTTTTGTGCTGTATTTTGATATTGATTTTATGTGATATTGAAAAAAAAATGAAATACCTCTTGATTAGGGGCTTACTAACTAGAAATGTGGAAATAAAAGTTGATGATCAAGTTAGTAAAAGTCTTAGTAATGAGTGACTAGAAATGCTCTCAAGGTTGTTGAGGTTAAAATAAGTCAATAAACAAGTATAATAATATTTGCAAAATTCCAGAAGAAATGTGCTACTGTATAAGTTAAGTTTCCATGTTATGTTGCTTTCACATTCCATTCTTTGGTGTTCATTCACTTCATGCAAAGCGAGTGTAATGAGTTAGTTATTCATTAACTTACACGTGTAATAATGATAAAGAATTGTTGGTCATTTCAAGGTTAGGTATGGATATAGTATAAATTTGGGTACCAATTGGTCTGTAAGAAACCTAAAAGACCCCCCCCCCCAAAAAAAAAAAAAGATATTCATGCAAGATTTGAAAGAAATGGTGTTATAATCACAAAGCCACAAAGGTCATGTACAGTGCACAGAATTCACGCCTGTGGCTTTATCAAATTGATCACAAATTTTTGAAGAGAAGATAGGGTAAGGTTGTAACGGTATTGTTACGATAAATCTAGTATTTGATTGCATCTTTAAAATACTTTTGTTTGAAAGAGTAGTCAGGGATGTGTAATGTGTACAATGTGGGATACATGTTATTCACGCACGAGGTGCCTCACCTCTTTATGTAGGGTTTCAAGGGCATAGATGTGATGGGTCAATGATTCATGTGAACATGAAATAGGTGGAAGATTTGGGCTTTTTGTTCTAGACAAAATTAATTATGGCCAAAACGTTCCAAATTATGCCTGGAATATGACGTAGATTTAATAGTGATAGGCTAACATTTGTAGAGCTCAATTAAAATGTGGTCAAACTTTGAGTATCTGAGCTACATAGTAGTGTTCAGATGGACAAATAAACACCCTAGTCAATACATAAGTTGCGAAAAGTTTATGCTGCCCACTGAGCAAGGTATTACATGGAATAAACAAATTTGTCTCGGTGGATGATAAAAATAGCCTAGTTCTGCACACAGTAAGTCTATGGGAGGAAGTGCGGCAAGGCGAATTCGCCGTCAATTTGAATGCTTGCAGATTTTCACTTTTTTTTAAAGCACTAAATCAATCATTTTGACAATACAAAAACATTTTTTTCAGTGGCTCCATTTGTTAGACCTAAGTATCAAGTACACTTGGGAGGTATGCGAGGATTTTGATAGCCTCACATATTTTTTTTTTAACTTGTGGTAAATGTAGCCGTGGCCTTTAACAGTTATGCAATAATTTAGGTGTGGTTCACTGTTAACTCCTCAAGAAACTGAAGTGCAAGGTAATCCCACACCCTCCCCCTCCTCTTCCCTCCCTTCCAACCCCCCCCCCAAAAAACCCCAAAAAAATCCTTTCAAAAGGCAAGGAACTTAAATTTGCCTTTTTACTGTATATTGATTATGTTTATTTTATCTGCATTTTTCTTTCTCGCTGTTTAAAGGTTTATTCCTTATACATCATGTGCTCTTGCTTTTATTCTGTTGAGGGCCAAAATAAACGGATATTTTTGGGGCTGGGGTTCATGGAGAATATCGAAACCAAACATCACACTCCACTTGGGTTGAGTTTCAACTCAGTCAGGAGCATACCAACATTTTCAAGGATCTATGGACCATGTCAATGTTCCTTTAAAACTGAACAATTAATGAATGGATTTGGTTTGTTGCAAGAGATTCATGCAGTTTCACCTGTAGTTAAGGAGGGCTCTGGTTAGAGGTTTGACAGTAAACAAGAATGCCGGTGTAAAATTACAAATCTTTCCTTTAATTCATGCACAGATTTTAGAACATGCATGAAATACATCTGAATATCCATATGACCAACTCTATAAGCCTGTATGTTGTAGCCATGTCTTTTTCGTCTGCCTTGAAACGATTCCTGTGTAGGCAGAGTAATGATAAACAACCAATCTTATCCCTTGTTTGCCTTTTTAAAAGATGCTTTATGGCTGGCGGCATCACAAAGAGATCAGCAATGAAAAGAAACGGGAGGTAGAGCAGTATGAAACATGAAAAGAGGAATTAAATCGGCACAGTGGCATTTTCATCTGCCAAGGAGGCAGCGGGTTATAGAACGACATTGTCTGCACTCTTTTCAATTGTCCGCCAAGAACATTCTTAGTTGCCGACAAACAAAGCGGGAAGCCTTTTCAAATCCCAAGTTTGGGGCGGCGTCAAAAGACAGCGATGACCCCGCCAACTATGACCACTGCGGATCGTTTGGTCTCTTGTGGTAGTAAAAAAAGAAAAAAAAAAACGGAGAGGAATCACATGAGGACTGATCCTACTAGTAAACAGGGAGGAATTTATCATGGGGGAAGCTTTTACAACGATAGCGAACAATGAACATGTACTCAGGGAACATAAAATCCGAACCGGACCAACACAATCGAAGCGAAGCCATCGCCTGCTGTCCCCGAGCGGTCGCTTCATTCATGAAACGATTCCAGAATGTTGTATCGTAAGGTTGTGCGCTTCGAGTGAGACGCAGTGTGCCGTGTCACTCACGGACCGATTCGGAGCCCCCCATTTCTGTCAAAGCTCCGTATCTTGACACCTGTAATTTGGTTATGTACACCACCTCGTATTCTACTGTACGTCAACTTGTAACACAGTCTTGCGAGGCCCCCGAGCGCAATTTGACCCAGTCATCGGACGATACACTCTGTACCGACAGATCAGACGGTGCATAGTGGGGGTGGGCGGAGGGGGACGGCAATGAGGAAGTTACCCTAGATGCCAAAAAAGGAGAGGGTGAGGCAATAGTGCAGTTATTCCCTTTGCCAAAAAAAAAAAAATTTGGGCGGGACGTGGATAGCAAGAAAGGAAGGTGAGATGTCACCTCTTTTTATGGACTTGTTTTCAAGATTCAGCTGTGGCCTCATTCCCACCCCAATACCCCCACCCTTAGCACCCCCTCCCCACACCCCCGTGCGAAACACAATATCCTGGCTAAGCCAACTGCAGTGGGTTTTGACGGTTTTTTATTTAACCAGCATTTCGTAAATGATCTCAGTGTTCGTCACTCATTTGCACCTCTATGCTCTACACGAATACAAAATGGCCCGCTTGGTCGACAAAACAGGTTACAAATTCATCTTACTCCAATGGCATAGAAAAGTGTTTAGAAGCATCAAGTATATCGTCCCTGTCTGGTCCTGTGTTGATGCGACAAATTGACACGCCAGAGGTTGGTAGAAGATAATTACTATTTGGAGCATATTCTCCAGGTACACCTACACTATGCCCATAAATGTACAGCCCCTATACGTACATGTCCAAGCCTTACGTACAGCACTACAGTACGTCGCATTTGTAATTCTGATTTCTATTCTCAATAGAATATGTTACCAACCACTCTTAATTACTTTTTGCTAGGTAGATTCTTAAAGAGGAGTATCTATTTTTTAAACAGGCAAGCTAGCAAAATAGATAAATAAGTAATGAATGTAACATGCGGTATGAATGGATAAACTTAAACAACGGAAAAGAAATAATACATTTATTAGCCAATATTGAGAAAGAAGTGAATATAATAGATAATGAATAAAAGATAAATAAAAGTAAATAGGTGAATAAATAAATGAAAAAATGTTTAAATTTGATAGAAACTATGTTAGTTATTTACCTCTTGTACTGTGAAAAATATTGAATTGAATATCATGGCCTGGAATTTACATTGCCCAAATATGCATATTTCCTAATGCTGTCACTGAGTTGTTATCAATCAGGGTCTTAAATCGATAGTCTTATCGACAATAGGCTGAGTTGTGCCCTCCTTAATAATTATTGATCACCAATATATTCAGCAGCTGGTAATTTGTTGTTAAACTATTTCTGCATGTACTTTAGTAACGTCCTTGATTTCAAACACAACATGATTGTTTTTGATCGATGAAACAGAAAATAAAATGGTATTAAGTCGGACATGATTAGAGCTCCCAAGTTTTTGACCCTATCAGAACACCCTCTTTTGCTCCCTGGCCTACTAAGCCCCATCTTTTGTCGTAGTGTTGTGGTATGATACCGAGTTTTGATATCACCAGACCCAGGACGAATCATGATTATTCATTTTCCGTCTCTGTCAGCCAGCTTTTCCTGAGACTTTGTCTTGCACCTAGGGTATCGTAATCATGCGGGAAGTAGGCAAGGCGATATTTGCTGGCCAAAAATAAAACAACAATAAGACAATTATTGTTAAATGCACAAAAATGAGATACTATCTTGAGCATTAGAATATCAAGATAAATACCAAAGTTCTTGACTGAAATCTTACACTGATTGAATAGACAGTTAAAGGGAAATGACATGATTGGAGATGTCAAAATACGCTCGACCATAGCTGAGTTTAAAACATACACCAACTGACACACTAGTAGCCAGAGTATCATTCCAAAAAGTGGAATGATATATGTCTTGAATTTAGCCTACTTTTGGGTAAAAAGGCGGCTAGGTTTTCTGAGGGACCCCATTAAACCCTCAGAACCATGCAGCAACAAACCCCATAATCTTTTTATACACAAGTGTAATAATCTGTAGTGTGGTACTGAGTTAAGAGAATACTGATTAGAGATTAGAAGTAGTCCTCCAATTTAGTAGGCACACATCGCTCCAGAATCTCCTCT